>CM022092.1:5606502-5689184 GCA_011114355.1 Carex littledalei | reverse complement strand
TCAAGTTTATTGTCCAAATTTTCTTTTTGGCATATATTAGATAACTTGAACTCTTTTTGGTAACTATCTTCTTCTTTTTGCACATTTTGTTTCATCTCGTCAGTTTATTGTACTTCATTTCAAAATTCATTATCTAATCTTTTGAAGCTGCGGAAAAGGCATTCATATTTGTTTTTTTTTTCAATATTTTTTTCTGTAAAAGTCAAAAAAATATTTTAATTGCCAATCTGTCTTACGTATTCTGATGCAGTTAAATATAATTATTTTCATAATGCAGTAATAGATGGTCATGACTTAGTAATGGGTTTCCACCTTCCCACTATGAAGCTGGTCAAAAGTTCATGGCTTGGTCATGGGCTCTTTATTTTCCTCAGAATATTAAACAGAATTGAAAAAAGAAGAAAGAAAGGTGGGGACCGCTCATGTGGTTTGCCTAGCTGGATTGGCCTGGTCTTGCATTGATCCACATAGATATATGATGTTGACCATATTTTATTAAGCTGACCATGGTCTTCTGAACAATAAGTGATACTTTATTTTTGCTAATGTAGTTAGTTGTCCTTTTGTCCTTCTTCTTTATTTCTCCATTTATGAACAGTACCAAAAAGCAAGCATGCTTGGTATCTTTGTTGAGTATTTAGTGTAGTAACAAATGCAAGCTAGTGCAAAATATATCTTATTTATTGAGACGGGCAGAATTTTCATTAGACGTCTAAACTTATGCAACTTGGTGTTGGGTTTTTCATTTACGGTTTACTTTAAGAGCAAAAGTACGAAAACTGTGGTGTAGTGGATACAGAAAAATGGAAGTGTTAAGAATTGGGAGGGTAAATGTGCAATTTCATTTCACTAGTATAAATAGAATGCAATTAGTCAACATCAATTAATAAAACATTTAGTCAAGAAATCACAGAAACAGACTGGTAAACACACGTGGTATTCGATATAGCAATATGTTCCTTGAATTGTATTTCATTTATGAAACATTTGTAATCCAGCCGTAATAACAGAACTTGGATTATATATTTGCAACTCTTTGTTAGTTCTTTTCATTTGCATTCTTCTTTGAGAGCTCCTATACGAATACACTTGTGGAATAACAGATTCATCTGAATGACTATTATTTATTCATGGATTTTCTCTGTTGCAAACGGCAGGTTTCTCTCTATGGAGGTCAAGTAATCTCCTGGAAAAATCTCTCAGAAGAGCTACTTTTTGTCAGCAGTAAAGTAAGTTTTTTGTTCAGAATATAATTTTGATGTTAATCTGTTCATTGATTTTGTTTATGTAACTTTTAAGTGCTGGGATCTATTGGCGATTATCTGTTTTGACAAAACAAATCTTTGCAAACATAATCAAAGTACAAACAGTCATTTAGGCATGATCTATACAGAAAATGTACCTTGCATGTAAAAGATGATGAGCTTTGGTGAATGTTTTACCATTTATTGGATGGTTTTATTACTTTTAGTCTGAATTTAACAAGATACGATATCAATGCTCCTCCAATTATAAACTCTGATAGACAGGCTATCTATATGACTAAGCACATCCAAGCACTTGTTTTCAGTTTTCTACATTTGTTGGATTAATTTGGGAAATATTGTCAAAAATGTCAAATATTAATTGGTGCAAGGGATCTCATCTCCTTTTTATCGCTAATATACTTCCATGTTCTTTTTCAAATATTAATTGGTGCATAGGCAACCAACAACTAATATACTTAATGTTGTCTCTAATACTTAATCTTTGTTTTTTTTCTTTTATTCAAGGCTGGCTTCAAACCACCAAAACCAATCCGAGGTGGTATACAAATATGTTTTCCTCAAGTAAGCTTTTAGTTCTTATAAGTTGCACTCCTCTCTCTCTCTCTCTCTCTCTCTCTCTCACACACACACACACACACACACACGTGTGCCCGTGCAAACATTTACATAGATGCACATGTGCACGCACACAAAACTTATAAATAGCCCATTTTTTGGGAAAATCTAGGTTGGAATTCATGGAGTGGCAGAGCAACAGGGATTTGCAAGGACCCATTTGTGGGTAATTGAGGAAAATCCCCCTGCTTTTCCAACCAAAACTGCAACCAAGAGTTTTGTTGACCTAATTTTGAAGCCTTCTGAAGAAGAACTGAAGAATTGGCCTCACAGGTTTTTTTCTTCTTATTTTCTTTCCCTATTGCTATGGCAAGGGACAACTTGCCTTTATTATTTTCTTTGCCTGTTGTCCTGTACTATGAGGTCCATGTTGACTGGTTGATCATCGCTAGCATTTAAAAAAGCTGGTAAAAGCCCCTCGGTATAAGCACAAGTATCTCCTTCTGTTTAGTGATTATCATTGTGTTACTGCTTTATAATTATTATCATTATTTGTTTTGGTTATTTTAGTCTCATAGAGTCATATTTGAAATCTGTCTACAGGTGTGAATTTAGGTTAAGGATAGCTCTCTCACCTGGAGGTGAGTTGATCCTCACTTCTCGCATAAGAAATACGAGCACTGATGGGAAATCACTATCATTTTCATTTGCATATCTTACTTACTTTCGAGTATCCGACATCAGGTCTGTGATTTCTTTTCCTTTGAATACTAATTTTTTTTTTTGTTATATTAAGTTTTCATAAGAAAGAAAATACCACGCTGGTGTAGGGTGAGGCGTGCCCCCCCCCCGGACTTCGTCCCTAGTAAATTCAATTTGTTCCTTTCAGACTCTTCTTTGGCTTTTAACTCAAAAATGAGCATTTTCCTTTGTAAAACCAAGCTGGAGACATTAGATTGAAATGGGAGTAAAAAAAATGGCCTATAAATTATTCACTGTTGCTAGAAGAATTATAAGAATTATTAGGTTGATGTCTTTATCTCATTAGAGTTTGGCATATATATATAAAAAAATAAAAAAATTTACCTTGTAGTGTTACTCATAACAAGAATGGCAGGTTTATTTTGGAGAAGCAATAACTGCACCCTTATCTACACTTCTTACATGCATCCCATATATGTTGATACTCCTTTCTGAAAAAGTGTTTATACTTGATGGTAAAATTATTTTTACCTTGCTTTACTATGAATAAGAACTTGAAAGTAGTGCTTTTACTTATTTGGCAAAGTGTTTAACTTGACTTCCTAATGATCATTCAGAAAAAGACAAGTGATAAACACTTTGCTTATTTAGTATTAAGCACATGTGAATTGAGATATGAACAACTTGCATGTTAAGTGTAAATACTTTGAGGTGCAGATAAAGGGTGTAGAACATGAGATGGCAGAATAGTATTTCTTATCTTTATTTTTAAGGGGAACTTGATGTGTAGCTTGATATGTATAATCTTTACATAAGCCTTTATCATTTTCTCCAAGAAATGTCTTGCAACAAAAACAATAAGGAAAAAACAATTTAGGTGCCTATTTGTATGTATATGTAAATGTGTGTGTGTGGTATGAATTTTTTCGGTCTCTCCCCTGTCAGTGTGATTTTACAGAACTAAAGGGCCTATTGGAAGTTTTTTTCGTATCTGTCCCTTTTTTCTACCTTTGAAGTTTGTGTGATTTTATTTTCTCTAATACGATATTGCTAAGGAACACTTTCTTGAGCTTGTTTAATGTTGAATGTGGTTGTATGGGTGGGTCATAATTTTCTGAAACCAAAGCTAAAGATACAATTTTGTGAAACCAACTTTGGACTATTGTAGTATTTTTTTTATATTATTTACTTTCAGTAATTGCGAAGGAAACAGAAAATTATCTTGTACCAAAAGGAGATTACTTTTTTCATGATTTGAGAAAAATGGGGACAAGTTTTGAGGATTCATTGGAGATTTAAATTTGCAGTGAAGTGCGAGTAGAAGGACTTGAGACGTTAGATTATCTAGACTTTCTGAAGGGAAGAGATAATCGCTTTACTGAGCAAGGGGATGCCATTGTGTTTGAATCTGAGGTATGTTAAGGTTTTAAGTCAATGGTTTACCTCATCTAGTTTCATAATAATAGAATGTACTACTATTAGAACCAGTAACAGTATTTTCTCTCTTTTTTTGGTTGATTAAGGTGGATAAGGTATATCTGGGTGCACCTCCAAAGATAGCAATCATTGACCATGAAAAGAAAAGAACATTTGTGTTAGCCAAAGATGGACTTCCAGATATTGGTACCTCTCACTTTCTCTCTAGCACACTAACACCCACAGAAACATTTGTGTTAGCCAAAGATGGACTTCCAGATATTTCTCGGCCTGACTAGTTTATGCAAGTTATTTTGTTTGTTTACATACACATACACATCTATTATAGTTTTTTTAATTAACCCTTGATCACACTACTACATGCCTGACGACCCTGAAAATAAGTACATAAACAATAGATCCACCAAAACTGAATATTCATAGATCTGGCTCAGTAATCACTCCTTCCTCCCTCTTTTTTTTTTCGGTAATTCTTGGCAGCTGTTCCCAACCCCTCCCTCCTCTCTCCTTGCTCGCTCATTCGCTCAAAAGAGATTAGAGAACTAAATGTGTCCAAACAGGATAAATATTCAAATAATAAGATTTCCTTAAATTAAATAATAAAAACCCGAGATCGTTATTGTAAGAAAATCTTGAGGCAACAATCGTGAAATTCACAATACTTGTCATGGTTTCACTCTACAAAAATGTATCGACAAGAACAATGAGTAATTTCACCATGTATTGAAATGACAGTGGTGTGGAACCCATGGGACAAGAAGGCAAAGGCAATACCAGACTTGGGAGATGAAGAATACAAGCACATGCTGTGCGTGGGGGCTGCAGCAGTGGAGAAACCAATTACTCTGAAGCCGGGAGAAGAATGGACAGGTCGACAAGAGATGTCTGCTGTCCCATCCAGTTACTGCAGCGGCCAGCTTGATCCAGCAAAGGTTATCCAAATGTCAATTGAAGCCACCAGTAGCAGCAGTTGACCTTCCCCCCTTTTTTTGGCAACTCTGCCATCCTGTACAGGTATAATGCAATCTCTCTCTCTCTCTCTGAAAAATTTAGCAGAGGCTCCAATATTCTCTCTCATCGTACCTTGGCAATGGCTGGCAAGTAATGAATTTATATTAAAACTAAAACATTAATTACATCAATCACCACACGTAACAAACATCACATACAACATCTCATACATCCTATCTAAACATCCAACAACAACACACATCTTAAATAACAACACGAACTACGAACAGCAACCATAATGATCAATAGATTTATCTAGAGACACATGACGAGCATGAAGTCATAACCTATCAGAAATTTCAAATCCATAATTGCTAAGTAATTGCAGCTTTAAATCCTGCATAGCCTTTACTAACAGTCTCCATGACATGCAATAACAACAATCACAACACAACATAAGTGGCGGCACAAACAACCATCTTATATCCACATCAACATCATTTCTTTTATTTTCTTTGTTTTTTTTTTATTTTCTTGACTGAGGTGGCGGGGGAGGCTGGCAAAAACCTCTCCCGCCTATGATTTTGATGTGGTGTGCCTAGAGATGGAGCTGTAGCTCAGAGTGGAGGGGCATAAGAAGAGTGGAGAGAGGGGCAAATGGATGTGGTGGCTGGTTGGGGTCACTCGCTCTTGCTCTCTCCCAATGAGATAACCATCATCCCCCCCCAACCCCCTCCCCTCTCTCTCCTCGAAGGGCACCCGGTAGTTTACAGATGTTATATGCAGGAGCAGTTTCGTATGTGCCCTTAGGAAGCCTCAAATAGCATATACCCTGGAAACCTAAAAAAAATAATGGGCGTGCTACCACATTTTAGTAATTATCGAATATATCAGCATAGGACACCAAAACTTGTGTCAATAACCCTCCGGAATATATTTTGCACAAATGTGATACCAAAGTCCTGCTCCTGTTCCTTGCATATGCGTTATTTTGCAGGGTATTCATGATCTGGTCATCCAACATATTGTCACAACTGACCCACACTTACACGACCAACTGTTGAAATAAGGTTTAAATAAGGAAAAAAGAAACTAATTTGATCGTAACCGAGTGTTTTTTATATATTGGTTGTATGAGATGATGTGCTTAGGTGGTTAGCTGGGGTCAAGATAGGGATGTGAGAGGTATAATCTGATACTATAGGAGTAGGTACTTTGTAAAAGAAATGTAATTTTGGCTGTGGACTGGTACCAAGTTTCCACATATTTCTGATTTCTAATAGAAATCGGTGGGCTCAACTGAATCGTTCCACAACTTCCTGGGTTCGTAAAAACTCAGAGCCCGAGATCTTTTCTGTCTGTTTGGCTTGACTTTGTTTCAGCTTTAGCTTAACTGGGAAAAATACTAGGGTTTTAGACAAAAAGTTGTCAACATTTAGAAGACTTTTGTTTCCATCACACTGAAGTGAATTGCTTCCTGAAGAATGATTTCTGCCCTCTTTATTACGCTTCAAAATGCCTTGTTTGCTTCAGTATACCTCTAATTGTATAGAACTTTCTGATTTAACCCTCTCACCTTTCTTAGGTTCCCAATTGGCTTGCTATTTTTGGCTATATGATTCAGTTACAGTCATGATGAGACCAGTTTAATGAAAAAAAAAATTATATAATCAAACTGTGCATCAGTTTGTAGTCGTTCCCATTACAAATTTGCACCAATCCAAATTATATTAAAAGATCTGTGGAAAAGTAGTGTGATGCCATGCCAAATATGTTTGTTCTTTGCTTTTATGTTTGGCAACAATTTCTATGATCTTAAATAGATTTAAAAAAAAAAAAAATCAAATTTTAGTGATTCTGCTGAGGCAAAAATAGAGAATATACCGGAGTATTGGGCGAAGTTAGGTGTTATGCACATAAAAACACAAAAGAATTTAAATCAAGGATAAATAAATAAGTAAATTGACTGAACTAACCATGCTTTCAACTCTGTACCTAGTTAAACTAGATACTAAATTTTTGTAGTTTTGTCTTTTAATTTAATTTCGGTCTAGAGGGAAAATGACTTATCTGAGATTGTTAGGCATTTAATGGATTATACAGCTTTCCATCACAACCTTATTTAACTTTTGGTTGGAATTTCAAATATCACAAGTTCGCTGTTAGTTTTAAGTATGAGACTTGTTGGGATATTATCTTCAACAAACCCAAAATAGTTGCTTTAATTTGGAAAGTACCCTGGGAGTTATGGCCTATGGGGCAAATTGGTTTTTATTTTCAAAAGTTGTACCAGCTAGATATGTTGCATTGGTGAAGTTGCTTTTATCCCTGGATATCAGTTTTAGTTTAGTCAACTCTGGAAAATAAAATTGTTGATGATAGCTCTTGCACATCTCTTTTGATTGCAGGTATGGTTGAACCTGAGTGAACTCCATTAATTTGGAAATGTGGTTCTCTCCATTTTCTTTTGGCGCTGCTTTTCTTCTTTTTTGGAACTTTATCCTGCTGGTTTTTTTGGAAGCAGAACTAAAAACTTGAACTTGGTAATAACGGCACCTTGTTTTTTTGAATGGTGTAATACCAAATATATTTTTCACCTGTGAATGCGGCTGTGTTTATGTTTCCTACTCGTGCAACTTAGTACTTGAATTGGAATTGTCATACCATTTTTTTTTACTTTGATTCTTGAATTTTGAAATATCCATAACGGACTAGTGTGAGAGAGAGAGAGAGAGCCGACTTGGATATTTTCCATTCTCTTCTCAAATTCTAATATCATGAATTCTTTTGTAATGACCACTTTATCTCTAATCTTAAGACATTTGTTTCTTGCAAATGCTGCGTTGGAATAGTTTTGTTATTTTAATTTTGTTATCACGTTGTATTTTATTATAGGGGAATTTCATGTACAACCTTCAAAAACCTCATAACTACATAAAATATTCCCCTTTATTGTTACGATCAACAATAAAATTTTGAAATTCCAACTTATACCCTTCCAAAATCTTGAAGTTATATATTTTTTTCTTCTAAAATTGATAATATCATATTTATCCTTCCAAATTTCAAAATACGGACAAATTTATTCCATTTATTGCTTTCCTATTAAAAATTAAAAATTTATAAAGTTTTCATTTTATTCTTTATTAAAAAAATAAAAAAATATGCAGCGTGTGTAAGAGAAATATTTAGTCTTTTAATTGATTAGTTTGTGAGAGCAAATGATATATTTTCTTATTTGTGATGCATACGCAAGCGTATGTTAAATAAATCATGTGTTCTTACAAGCTGGTCAATTAGAAGATTAAATATTTCTCTTACACATGCTATATTTTTTTAATAAAGGGTAAATGAGAACTTTATAAATCAATATGAGTTTCAATAGAAAAAAAGAGTAATATATTAGGTAAATTTGGGAGTTTTTAAAATATAGATGAATAAAAAAAATATGATATTATGAATTTGAACATGAGAAATACATAATTTCGAAAATTTTGAAGGATATACATGAATTTTTTCCTAAAATTTTCATTAAGAGTAAGGTTTAATTTAGATAGATTATAAGAAAATATTTGATAGAGATGTTTAAGAACAGGAGGCCGAAAAATGGTATACCAAATATTTGGGACCGGACCTATTCTGGACCCCGCGTAGAATCCGATTATATACATACAAGTTATGGGTATTTATTTGTGTAATTCAAACTATTACATCCAAAGAATTCATCATTGGACATAGTATCCGATTCAGACCCAATTCCAATTTGAAAATAAAAAGCACACGGATCAAAATTTGAAACCGGACATTTTTAAGAGTAAAGACCTAATATAGTAGTTTTGAATTCTATCTGTCAGGATAGCACCTCTAACTAATTTAAGCATCGATTATATTTTGGAATTACCGATTTTGAGTTTCACTTGTGTTCAAACGGGCGTAATTTCTCCTTTTCACTATGCCGTAACCACTAATATTGATCTCTAATTTCTCCTTTTCAAGTATAATTCAGATGCCGTCTATATTACAAAAAAAAAATAATATTGTGATATTTTATAGTATAAAATAATTGTGACATTGAAACATTCCTCATGGTAGGTACGTATTTATAGTAGAGGAGGGTTCAAATGTGTGTGTTGTGTGTAAAGAAGTGGCCTTTACGCCACTTATTAATTTTCAGCAAAACAGCACCCCTTCCTAACAAAACAATCTCCAAATCCACAGATCTAGTCTTAGAACTAACTATATAATCACAAATCTCAGTAATATATACAATTCATATTAGTATCAAAATCAGCCAAACAATATCAACAATCAAAGCATCACTAACAACTCAAAATATAATCTGACGAGAACCATCATTTGGTCTAGTGGCAAAGACGTTGTCTTTCGTGTGGAAGGGTGTATGTTTGAAATCTAAACGAGGAGCTATATTATTAATTAAATAGTTGGATGATTTGAACCGCAAGTTTAGTGCAGTGGCACAAACTCTCATCGCTCTACTGAGAGACGCATGTTCAGTTTTCGAGAATAGTACTTAAAAGATGTTGGACTGTACCGGAACTCTTTAATAAAATAAAATAGTTGGATAACTTAACTACTAACCTTTACTCAAAAATCTATGAGTATTCACGGGAATAAAAAATGACTATTGTTGAGGGCAAGTCCAGTGATGTATTTAAGTAGAAGGAATGGAGGTCAATTGACCCTCATTTTTTAATTTTTTTTTTCTATGTATGATTTTCTATACAATTTAGTGTAAAATTGACCATTATTCTCTGCAAAAAAAAAAATTATATGATCAACCTCTAATATGTGTTTGACTCCTATAGTTCGAAAATCTAACTTTACCCCTGAGTAAGTCAACATAAATTGTTATTTCCGAGGATGTCGTTTAAGAAGGTTTGCAAATTGAATTGCAAAATCTTAGGTAGCACTTTCAAAATCCTTGTTCGCAATTTCAATTTCACTTTCATGGATACAGTGCAATTATAAATTTTGAAAACTTTCACTAAATGAAAGCTTTCATCTCTACTTTCACTCTCTCACAGCCAATCAAATTCACTGTCCTGACATTAAAAACAATTGCTAATCAATTGCATGAATGTACGACTTATGAACTTAAAGAATGAAATTAATTTCAGTTACTCCACGACAGTTGTATTAATTGCAAAAATTATTTCATGGATGGAGATGCTCACCGATGAGAATATCTGCAAAGATACCGACACTATTAAGCATTTGTTATTCTCATAAATACTCACATATTCTTGTAGTTAAGGTCTAAGGAATGAACTCTGACATAGATCTCACATTTCCAACAAAAATAACAAAAAGATATAAATAATTAAAGAATAATATATTGAACAACAGGTAGAGTGGAAAAAATGTGTCGTGACTAACACGCCGTGACTTTGGTCCCGTATCATGTTGTATCGTGACCAAGTCAATTTTTCATGTGCAGTGTCGTGACCAAAATGGAGATATTGATTCATAATATGGACCAACCCGCGCTATGCATAGTACCATAGCCTCACTCTGTGTAATTAAATAGAGAGTGAGACTATAATATTGTGTATATTACGATCGATCTGTGCTATGGATCTATATGATCTACTATAAAATTCAAACAGTCGATTCGAACAATGTAACATGATTTTCATGTAAAAATATACTTGGTGATCATATTTGTTTAAATTTTTTAACTATTTTGTAGATAAGTAGAAGGTCACTAATAAATAGTAAGTTCTTTTAAAATGTAAAATTTAATTTCCAAGTATATTTTTATATGGAAATCACAACCAATCAATTATTTGAACTTTAAAAATAAATATATAAATTTATAACACGGGTAGATCTGTAATATGCATATTCTCGTAATTTTTATATAAATTATTTGAACCTTTGATTTTAAAGGCACTTGATTGACGATCAAGCGATTTTTTACATTATATCAAAATTTATACATAATTTATTTTAATTATAAAAAGTATATCCACAATTTTGTTTTCTTAATATGAAAAACTCTATATTATCAGTTGTCCTAGTTATTGAACAAAAATAATCAATATAACCTTTCCCATAAAAAAAGAGTTCCTAAATAGTTCTAGGCGGGGTTAGAGCAAAAAAGGGAATAGTTAACAAGAAAAACGAAAAGAGGAAAATTAAGAGGGAAAATAAGAAAAGAAAAGAAAAAACTTCCTCCCTCCTTGCTCTTGCTCCACCGTGATCGAGAAGAGAGAGAAGAAGAAGCAGCAGCTCAATTCCAATCCCAATTCCCAGTTCTAATTCGGTGCAAACAGAGAAGTAACAGAAAGAGAGATAAAGAGAGGAGGGAGAAGCTAGGCGAAGCAAGGAGGCAAATCGCGCGGCATCACGTGAGCCAGAGAGAGAAAGAGAAAGAGAAAGAGATAGTTGAGACTGATCCTCGTTTCTCTCTGGTATTCATTCGCACTGTTTCGAGCTTCTAGAAGGTTTGCATCTCTCTTCCCCATCCCGACTTCTCTCCCTCTCCCCCTCTCTCTTTCCGAGCGAAATCTAGTTCGTTTTAAATTAAAAGTCAATCTGTTTGTTCTTAAACCGAATTTAACTGCTCGACCAGCAATCTCCTCCCTCCAGCAACTCAAATCTAGCGAAAATTTGAAATTTTGCGCTAGGGTTTTGATCGCTTACTTAGCCACTACTATTACAGCTTATTATCCCTTTTCTCGTACATTACTTTTTATTTTTCAACCTGATTTTTAGGATTTTACCCCCCAAAGGAGTGACCTTTGACATTGGATTTTTGAATTTTTTTTGTGATTGTACAGCCGTGAAGAATTGTTTGGATCTCTCCCAATTGGGAATTTCAGCCCAGTTTTAATCTTCTCTGGTGAAATTACATGAATTTCACCAATTGAAAGATGCCTTCATCCTCAGCTGCACAACGCCAGCATGTCAGAATCAACCTCACTGAGCTCAAGGGACGGATCTCGAAGAGGCTGGGTCCCGACCGGTCGAACCGGTACTTCACCTACTTGAACCAGTTTTTGTCAAAAAAACTAACTAAACAAGAGTTCAACAAGCAATGCTTGTCTCTTTTTGGGCATGAGAACATCCAATTGCACAACTATTTTATTAAATCCATTTTGAAAAATTCCTTGCTCTCCAAGACCCCTCCAGTGCAAAATTATCATGACAAAACCCCAGTAAAGAATTCAGGTGCTAATATACCCTCAAATTGGTGCAATGGTGGGATTTTACCGCCTTCCCCTCGAAAAGTTAGAACTGGTGGTAGAGAGAGAAGGGTCAGAGACTCAGGTCTTGGTGGGCCTAATGGGCTTGTGGGTTTTGATGCGAACCCAAATTTGGTCTCAGTTGATGGTTCGATAAAGGAAAATGGAGTTTTGCATAACAAAGAAGAATCTGAGAATATTCAAAATGAAGCTTTCTGTCCTAAGAGGCAACCGATTGAGGCTCCACTTGGCATCCCCTTCTGCCGGGCGAGTGTTGGTGGGGCCTGCTTACCGTCATATGCCGGTTTCAGTTCCAGTGCCAGTACAGGCGTTCCTTCATGTAGTAGTTTGAGTGAGTTGTTTAATATTGATTCAATTAGAAATCGAATTGAAAGTATTGCAAAAAGAGAAGGGCTAGCAGCAATTGGTACCAATTGTGCCGAATTGTTGCAAAAGAGTCTTGATGTATACCTTACACGGCTTATCAGCTCGGTTGCCAACATAACCGGGTCAGTCAGACGTTCCAACATGGACCAGAGAACAATAACGCTCGAGGACTTTACACTTGCCATGCAACTCAATCCACAGCAACTTGGTGAAAATGCACCTGAGCTGATTGAGAGAATGAACATGAGATTGTTTGAAAAAAGAGACGAATATGACAAGAGGATATCATGAGAGTAAGAGGAAGGGCTTTTTGTAATCTTGGAAATGTTCTTGGGGTAGAGAGAAAAGTTTATTCTTGTTGTATGTGGAGTAGATGCCTCTGAAGGGGAAAGCAGTTTTGCAGGGAGTAAACTAATGTGTAACTTGGTATAAATAGATAATTGATAGGGTTATATTTGTCATTCGTAGGTTTCAGAAGGTTCTTCTTGTAAATTTGGTGTTTTTGATAGATTATTTTTTGTTTCTTTTTTGTGGTTGTCATTCTGTGTTATGTTGAGAGACTATAACTAATTTCTGTAATTCATTATGGGTTTTATTTGAAAGAATTGTCATTTCTGTCTTGCAACTCTAGTTTTCTTGTTTGTTGCTGTGACTTTAATTCTGTTGATCTGTAACCAAGAACTTGATCATGCTACCTTCTTAACCAAAGAGAAGTCAACCCAAGTACAGTCCTTGAAGGAAGTTGCTACCGCTGTTATGGATGCTATCTTACTTGCCGAACTGTCAATGCATATTTTCAAAGGGCTTATCAGGTAGATTCCTTTTTTTTTTTTAAATTTGTTATTGTGGAAGAAAAAGTTGTGTTTTTGTTATTTATTGCAGGTACGGATATTTGTGCTAGAAACCAATTTATTTAATACAAGCCCAGCTGCAGAGGCACTGGAGTTGAGGTACGGAATTTAATAATTGCCATGGATTTCGCAAAGTGCCCATATAATTATAAAAAAAAAAGATGCAAAACACTCCTCATTGTGTGCAAAATAGTCCGTACTTTATTGGGAGATAGAAACTAAGATTCCACCACTGGTCCTTTAATGCTGGCTCTTTAATTAATTAATGCAATTGCAATGAAGGCATGAAAAAACTAAGCTTAAATATTGAAGAAAGAACAGAAACCTAATAATTAGGGAATTCATTTGATTTCGACATTGAATATTTTACTGAAATTAGCAGTCAAACTGTTGGTTTAAGTCAATTATTAAAGAAAGAACAGAAACCTAATAATTAGGGAATTCAACATCAAGTTTATGAGTTATTACATTATATCAGGTATCATCCCCTTTTACAGACTAACTTGTGGACTTAATTCGGAATATTGTTATAAAACAGGGTCTCTCTTTGTTTCTTTTCATCATATGTAAAATAATGGAAAGAGTGGGCCTTTCTGCACTTCCTAGATATGATATGGATTATATGGATTTCTTCTGTGAGTTTTCCTTTTCCTTTCATTACTTCTGTTTACTAGATTGTACTGATACAGACAGATCATACTCGGCAAGATTCAGTCTTACACTTGAATACCTTACATTTTTAGTCAAGTACCAAACTGACAGATTTTGTGTGTGTAGGGGGAGGGGGGCAAGTATCAGGCATAAACAGGTTGGTTTGAGAGTCCTTTGTACTGGTATGCACTCTGATCAATACAGCAAAACAGAAAACCTAGTTGTGTGATAGTCTGATGTGGCTGACAGAATAGCAACCGGAAAAACTGATGATGTCGTATAATTTCACAATTCCATTGATTTCAAATAACTGAAATCTGATTCCAATAATTCCTGTAGTTTTGAGTACAGCAGAAAAAAGAAAATTTTCTATTATTTGACCATCATCTGTACCTGAGGGAGGAGGGAGAAAGCCACTTATAATCAGATCAGAAGTATTAAGCTTGTAAACGCTGACTGGAGGGCATGTACCAGAAACATAAAGGAAAATAAGCCAACACAAATCTCTCTGTGCATGCATGCGACTCCGTCTCTCAAATTTTGGCAGCGGTTGCCAAGGTTGCGACTCTCTCTCTCTCTATTTGGGGATAAGAGACTTTGTATGCGTGACCTTGTGTGTGTGTGTGTTGACTGTGCTGGCATGCAATTATTCCTGAATCCTGACTATATTTGTGTGCATGCATGAGAGTGAGGGTGAGAAAGAGAGACCCTTGGCAGCCTCTGCCAAGTATCTCAAAAAAAAACAGAGAGAGAGGGAGAGGGAGAAGGAGAGGGAGATGGAGGGAGGGAACGGAAGGGAGGCACAAAGACAAACACATACACGCCGCACAGATAATGTCACAATCTTCATAACCGAAAAATGACAAATTTGTTAAATTCTATAATAAATTCGGAATTCACCGACATTTATCTACTTATCTTAATATTAAAGCAAATCTTTGTGAATGTTATCTAATATCTTCTGGCGGTAACGCCATATTTTCAGTTATTGTAAGAGAGTTGTGGTTATCATCGCCCAATTTGTGTACCATCATGAGGTGTGCCTTCTCAAAAAATAAACTTGAATTAAAAATTTTCCTTCTTTTATATCCTGGAAAAATAAAAAAGTGCAAACATAGAGACATGAAGAGTTTGGGACTAGAGGCTTGGTTGTTGTTGTTGTTGTATAGAGACATGAAGACTCTAAAGGGATAATATACTTCATATAAACTTTTGTAATACAGATGAATGAATCTTCTTATAAAATAAAATTGCTAGATGACATTAGCTTTACCAGTAATTGTTTACTTTGTCAAAAGACAACAATATTCTAGATTAGAAACATGGACATCTTGTAATACAGTTTGTATAGCAAGTTAACCATATTTTGTCTGAAAGAAAAAAAATATTCACTTCTTTATAGAAAAGTTTAACTTTCTTGTGCCAGACACAAAAAAAAAATAATGAAAAATATACACTTCTTAAACCCAAAAAAAAACTATAAAAAATTAGAAAGATTCTAGCATACAAGTACAAACTTCATGGGGTTGATTTTTGATGGTATAATCATATAGTAATGGTAGATGCATATCATTTTCCTTGCAGATTATGTTAACAACTCCGGGCCTGTGGGTTTCTGTCTTCTATAATTTGTTTGGAAGAACCATCCTGACAACGCAAAGCAAGAATTCATCTTTAGTGCCATCTGGCATAAACTTTACCAATGTATGGAGTAGCACGTCAACCCTCCACATTATACAAATCCTGCTATAAATACACCCAGTGGTAATCAAAACCTCCTTGAGCATTTTTCATTCCCCGTAAGCTTCTTGTGCCACCCTTCTTGAACCATGGAACACGAACCCAATATGGTAAGTAATCTATGTTGTTCGTGAACTTTTAGCGTTAATTTTTTTCTCTTTCTGCATGTTTTTTCATCTATTAGACACAAGCACGGTAGCATTAGACTGTTGTTTTCATTTTTGTTTTGTTTTGGCACTGAAGTTTCGCTGATATCTGGGCTGTTTATAGCATGTCCTGCAATCAGGTACAGATAGATGGTACCCCAATAGTTATTTGTTGTGGCTTTTCATTTTTTTAATTGGTGCTATCTGTTTTTCCTTTTTTTTTCTTTTGGTTGCTAACAGATCAGGTTGATCTGTTGTCATGGCATAAATTATGCATTGTTGGATGTATACCAGCAAGTACCAATTCGTATGAGTTGTTTTGTTGGAAGAGATCCCTTCTCCTTTTTTTTTTTTTTTAATTCTTTAGATTAGAGCTTTGATTTTTCTTGGGTTTATGAGAAGCCTCGGGTAGAACCACGGGCTTAGTGCAGTGGCAGGCAGGTTCAATTCTCGAGAATAGCATCTAAAAGATGCTGGGGTGTTTAGGGGCCCTTTAATCTAAAAGAAGCCTAGGATTGTATTTTAAAACGATTTTGTGCCAACTTCAGTTGCTGGCAGATCTGGTTGATCTGTTATAACAGTTGGTATGAGATCATGCAGTCATCGCGATAACAAAAATATATTCTCTAATTTATTTGGATTTTTTGAGTTCCTGATTCTATTTTATTAGATGAATTAGTGTCAATTTATGACTCAGTTGATAAAGAAAATTAACAATACTGTCAGGGTATATAAAGTTAAAAAAGACGGACCAAATTGCAAAACTGCCCTTCAGCCTCTCTTGTCATTTTTTTTTTCCAATTTTGATCTTTTGCTCCCAGTTGTTTCTTAGAAACCACTGGTTTTAGCTGAAAAATATATGAAGATAAGTTATATAATTTTTTTAATAACAGAAAGTTAATACAGTGACCCTCTTTTCCAATTATAACATAGAATAAAGGCAACACTATCACTTAACCAAATGAACAAAATAATAACTCTTTTACATGAGAGGCATGTGTTTAGGTATCTAATAATAATAAACTTTGGTATTAAAGTGCAAAATTCCCCTGTTCTTGTATCTTTTACTTTCTTTTATTGCAGTTTAACAAGTCTCTGAGTTTATTTTCAATTCAATTTAATAACTCACAGAATTAAACTATGTTGCATTCATGAACACCTATTTAATTTTCAATTTTTGTTTTTAAATGAAACAACATCAAATTGATGACCGTAATTTTTTTTCTCTTAAATGAAGGATAAAGGCAAGAAAATTGATGAGGAAATTAATGAAGAATATGACACTTCTTTGAAGAGAGATCGATTTGAGGTATGTAATAATGAAGAAATCTCTCTCTCTCTCCCTCCCTCTTTCTTTTTTCATTCTTTAATCTTTGCTTCAAAATAAGTAAATTTTTTTATTATTAGCAAAAAGATCATCTTTTATTTTATATAATAACATGCTTGAATAAAAGAAAATTACAGCAATGACCCTGGGTTCTCTTGCAATGTAGAATGATGACATTGCAGAGCCTTGTGAAGAAGAAAACATCCTTATGAAAAAGGCACGAGTCGGGGCGCCTCTTGGCATTCCTTCCTACCATGCTAGCATGGATGGGCCTGGCATCCAGACTTGTAGTAGCCGTGGTTGGGGTTCTCATATTGATAAGGGTTCCTGTAGCAGTAGTGGCGAGTTGCCCGATACAGAAAGTTTGATGAATCAAATTGACTCTATTGCAAAATCACAAGGATTGGATGGGGCTTCTCCAGGAGTTGCCAAGGTTTTACACAGCGGGTTAGACGAGTATATAAAACGAATTATCCGCCCATGCATAAATTTAAAACAGTCAGGTTCTTACCAGGTCACAATGCGAGATTCTGAAAGTTGCAGGCAAATGAACAAGCAATGGGTAGAACAATTGGGCTCTATGAGCAGCCTGACCCAGGTTCCCTTAAGCAAACCATTCTTTCCCAGCTCGCCCACTGTTGGTACTGGTATTGATTTGAACCAGGATCCTATAAGTAGGCCGTACTGCCGGAGCCCGTCTTCTGGTGGTACTAATGGCAGGGGGACTAGTGCTCAAACTGATATGGATGTTGATTTGAACCTAAGCCCGGATGCTAGTGCAAGTGGGTTCCCCATAATGAGTTCAGCTGGAGTCTCTGTTGGTACTGGAACCCTTACAAGTTTGACTCAGGGCCCAATACCCTCATCGATTCCTCCTTGGGCCCAGAACCTGACATATTCTGGAAGTGCTGCTAATACCATTTTTGGCATGGATATGGCCCGTAATCTGACAATAATTGGAAGCGGTGCTGCTGCCTGTATGAGTAGGGATATACCATGCAATCTGGCACGCACAGGAAGCGGTGCTGATACCAGTACTGGTAAGGATGTGTCTGAGAATTTGGTATGTGCTGGACGTGATGCCTGTACTGATATCCGTACTGGTTCCATTTTTTTCATTGGCAGCCCTGAGGAAGGGAATACTGAGTCTATGGAAAATCAAATGGAGAGGGCAGAGAATGTGAATGGACTACAGCATATTGGTGTCAGCTCTGCTGGTGCAGTTAGTGGGAGTGACAACCTTAACGGGTCGGGTTGCATGCATCGCACAGTAACCCTTCAGGATCTTCAGATAGCCATGCTAATGGATCCCCAGTTACTTGGTGAAAATTGGCCAGTGAAGATGGAGGAGCTATTGAGCCGTTCATTCGAGTGAGTTCGTCTTTATCAATTAGTTTATGCAATAAGGTTCTTGGTAGATTTGTTTTTTTAGTTCTTTTAAGATAATAATAAAAATAAATCCTGAGGTTAGTTGGAATTGCTTTTGTTGTATATTGGAGAAGTCAAGAGGGGAACAGTGAACTTGTGTGTAATGCTTTGGTAGTGTGGAAGACTGGAAGTAATGTTTTTTTTTTAATATATATTTTCGCTCTCTTAGCTATCAGCCTATCATAATTCACAAGAGATCTATTTTTATGAACTTTAGCCAGGCCTTTATTTCTCTTTGTGGGCTTAGTTTAAGTAAGAAGTGACCCATGTTTGGGCTTGAAGTGCCAACTGGCCCAATTTGTGCCCTAGGGTCAGATATAATGCTAAATGCTTGAATTATGATATTATCTTGATAATTTTTATTTGTTTTTGACGAGAGAGGGCTTCTTTGAAGAGCTTGACTAGCAATCCTCTGTTCCAATTTATGTGAAATAATGGTGTTCAAAATTGGACTTGGTAGGAACTGGAAGGGTTTAGTTAGTAGGCTCGACCCAGCATAATTTACAGATTTGAAGAATTCTAGGTGGGCTGCAATTTCAAGCAATCCAGTTTACCAACTTATGCTGCTTGATTCATATTTGAAGAACCCGCACCGGAAATTGGAACTCATATGCTTACCAGCTTTAACAATATTACCAAGTTTCTAATCTCGTGAGCGTTGGTAATGATACACAGTAGACACTACAGAGTTATTTTTGTGCGGATTTTTGGTGATCGACAATTTTACCGAACAAGGCTAAATGGGTTGAAAAATTTAACCCGACCCGTGTTTCTCCTATTTCTGCCGAACTCTGCACATTTTTATTTTTATTTTTAGAAATAAAAAAATTAAATTATCAGAAATAATATGAATAGCTTTTTCTAATAAATAGATAATAGTTCGGTCCCACTGGTTTTTCCACCAACAGTCACACAGTGCAGAAAATCAATGGAATCGAACCATTGGTTCAGGTCATTGATTTCTAAATATATTTATATACTAAATTCACAGTTCTATTCGGACCGAATCAAAAGACATGATGCAACTTCCAAAAACTTTTGACACTAAATCATTGATTTAGTCCGGTAGATACCTAATGAGACCGAGTGATGCTTTTTTGATCGAAAAAAAGCAATCCATTCCTTTTGAGATAATTTATTTTTTAATTTCTAAATATAAAAAATGTTGAACTCTGCAACCCAACACTGCAAAAGACAAGCCAGTGGCTGTGCGTTTAATATAGTTGGGAGCATAGTGACAAATGAATTATTCGGGTTCGGTTGGGCGATGTCAAAAATTCGTGATTCGGGAATAATTCAGATATAATTCGGAAATAATTCGTTTTTTTACACACCAAATAATATACTAAAATACTAAAGTTGTAAAAAGCAAAAAAAAAAATGAGATTGTTTCATTCATTTTAATTTTTTTGTTAGTGTAAAAAATAGAAATTTTTACATAAGCATATTTATTTAGTTCTACTCTTGAGTCCTATCAATTTCATGACTTAGTTTAACAGAAATCAGTATAGTAAGCAAGAATGGGTACCAGTAAATAGTAAGCAATATAAACATCATGAGACAGTAGTGCTTGCTAAAATAGCGGGGTACCAAAGAAGATGACAAATGCACAATTTTATCTCAAATAGAAAGAATCAAAAGAGAACGAAGATGTTACCGCTTAGCAGCCACTAAGTGCCAAAATTTCCAATCAAGAGTTAGAGGAATTAAGCCACTTTCTTGATTTCTTCTCGTTGTTCTAGTCTCAAACTCTCAGTCTCTCGTAAACTCGTAGATCATATATAAACTAGAGTTTTTGAGAGAAAGAGATATGACGGAGGGAGCGAACTCGGCGAAGGCAGGAAACAAATTAGAATTTAGAAGAGAAACGATGAGCGACGAATTTTTCCGATTAAAACACGAATAATGCGGAAAATTCAGTCCGAATAATTTGCGAACTCAACGTTTAATTTGCCGTGCGCTCAGAATATTTGTGACTTGTAGGCTGTAGCTGACCTAATTCAAACTACCTTTACTATGTGTATTCAATATTCTTCAAAGATTAAGAGATACATGTATTCTTCAAAGATAATCACCAATCAACTTTTCCTTTATTTATTTTTCTGGTGGTATATCCAATTCCAAGAGGACAATCAGCATAATAAACCGTAAAAGAAGAGGCTTAAAAGATTTATTGATGGCCTATAAAGCACTAGTAAGATGCTCTGTGTGGATGCATCTTTTTCTCAATCAATGAATTTGTTAATGCATTTCCTTCGGCTATTCTTTAGAAAACCCTAATGCAGGTCTTGCTTTTTGTGACTTCATTAAAAAAATTTAGTACAGAAAGAGAAAGAGAGACCGCGACATGTTTGTCCTGATCATATGACTTTATTTTGTGACCATATGTGGATTCCATGATAAATAAATTAGGTACTCCCTTTTTTGCTGCACTGAAATTGCGCATAAAACCCTCATATTTGTTCAATTATAGTGTTCTTCCATCGCAAGTATTCTGTCTGCTGGTTTGTGGGGGTGTTCATCGGGTCTGGTTTAATTAGTTTAAAATTGAACCGAGAGTGCTTGGGTTTTCTGGTTAAATTGATCGGTTCGGTTCATTTTTTAGAACCGGTTTAATGATTTTGTTCGGTTTGATTTAGAATTTTTGAAAACCTATTAGATCAATTAATTATGAACATTTTTTTTCTCCTTGAATATAAAAATCACTAAACCATAATCCAATTCAGTGTTGAAATAAATAATTATTTTAAGAATATAAAAATATTAACAAATTAACAAAAAACTGTTTATTTTTTTAATTAATCTTCTTATTTCAGTTCAACCGAACAAATTGAAATTTAGTTCGATTTGTTTGGTTCGGTTTTAATTCGACTGACAAGTTTATTTGATCGGTTCGGTTGTATTTTTGAAAACTGAATAAAGTTTTAATTTGTCTATTTTTTCGGTTTTAACCGAACCGAACTAATGAACCACCCTACTGGTGTGCTGCCTTTTTACCATTGATAAATTAGTAAATAGCAAAAGGTAAATCGGATCTTAATTTAATTTGTTGCTACTGGATAACCTGTTTTATGTACTAGCAAATCCATACCGACCAAGATCTTAATGCACGATTTAATTTGAGCCCTGGGAGAACTGCACTTCAACTTCTACGATAGAATATGTCGGTTTGAAATGATGGGATATGTCTATCTTCTGAGACTAGAATAAAGGAAAGGGGTCTATTTCAAATTGTCCCTTTTCTTCTTTTATCCCTCTCTTTAATTTGGTTTTAATAAATTTTGAGATATTGACTCACGGAGCAATAGGATCCCTAGGAATTGTATCCGTTTCTTGAATTTAATCCAAACCTGTAAAAAGGACACGTAAATATGCTCCACATAAATAAAATAAAACATTATGTGTCCTTTTCTTTTTGCCTCGTGTTAGTACTTAGTAGTGACGCTTGCTGAAATTGGGATTAGTGATGATTGACGAGTAACATAGATTTAGCAAATTGCATGCTAGATCTTTAAAACATACTAAACAATAAAAATATGTTTAGTTTCTTTTTTGAGCAAACATAACACAAAAGCATCATTTAGTTGATACCACATAATCACATTAAAGAAGTGGAGAACAGGAGAAGAAAGGTACGTAACAGTAAATACATTGTCCCGGTTTTATTGTTGTAAGTTTCTATGATAAGGTAAGATAATTCCATACTTACCAATATTAATGAGCCACTAAGTCCATACAGAAACCATGACCATTACATGATGAATTTTGCAAATTATGCAAATCTACAATATGTACAGATGGATTTGCATAACATTGCATAAATCACATATCATTTTGCCATAGTGAATAGTAAGTTCAGTAATTACTTATTACACCTAAAAGAAGAAAAACAGTGTCTCAGTCTCTTAGATGCCAGTCACCACCGCTGTAGAGGGTGCCTACTATACTCTTTGTTGTGACTTCAGGCACTGAGAGCACTGCTTCTCTTTTGAATCAGATACTTCACTGGGCTGTATTAAGACTGATGGTGGGGCCGGGCTGGCATCCTCCAAAAGGTGTGCTTTTGTTGTTGCCTGGCAACACTATTGGACACCTCCATTTCACTTCGCAAAATCTCCCACATCACTTGCACGTCTTGGTACTCACAAGTTTGCACATCGCCATGCAGCTTAAGGATTCCGCCATCTGCACTTTGAGTAATACAAAAATTTCAAATTTATTCTTTTCTCCCTCCAATACAGCATTTATTAAATATTCAAGGTTTTCTTAAAAAGTAATTATTCCCAAAAGTATCAAAATCATTCTAAATGACCTGTCGGAAAAAAAAAAATATTTGTTGTCTAATTTTAATATAATTCCTTAAGATTTCAAATTCCAATACGAAAATCCGTACTCTGTTTCCACATTTGAAATTACCTTCTTCAAACTTGAAAATTTCCAGATGACCTCTAAAGATGTATATTGAAATTTTTGCTTCTAAAATGTCAAAAGTATTAGAACCACTACTTTGAACAAACTCTCTCGTGCTTTTCCAAATATTACACAGTAACTAAGAAGGCCAATTTTGATGTTGAGGTCTCTGTTTCAAATCAGACAAACCAGATCCATTCAAAATCATAAGCTGCCAAAATTGCCTGGTTTTAGTAGAAAGTAGACAGGTGCAATCTGAACAGTTCAATGTACCTCAATATTTAGTCTAGATCTAAATAGGACCTCCAATTGCAACAACACAGCTTGAATGAAGCTAAACACCAAGGATATGAGAAAATATAATAAATATATGACCATAATTTTTCTTATCCCAAATTAGCACCCATATAAATTGTAGATCAGTGGACCCACATCGAGAATTGATGAGGCTGCATACCAGCCATGAATTTTTTTTATTTCTACAAGCTCAAGGACCACAGGTTGTGAGGATCTGCTTTTCCACAAGTATTATTTTCTTTACCCAAAGCATAAAAAATATGATGTATAATTAATTCCAATGTTGATGCCATATAGATAACTAAGAAAGCATTAAACAGATAACAACAATAATTAATTCAATTAATTTTATATAAATGGATGGATTCTGATGAAACATATAAAGGTCAAGAAAGAAATAAAGATAAGGAACATATTCTGTATTTGGATGCTTCTACTAATACTCTATGTTTACTAAAAAAAATGATTTATTCAGGTCTGATGACTACTAATAATTTGTCATGGTCCACATCAAGATGTGGCATATTTGACAAAGTGGTTAATAACTCAAGGTCAAAAACGTTTTTCATAAATATTAAAATATGATAATCCCATCAGAATATTCTGTTTTGAGCAAACATAAGCCCCATTGTCTCTTCTCTAAAAGAAAAAAAACAACTGACCCCTTGCATGCACCATCCGTGAACTATCCTTCTATATTTGATTTCAAATTATATAAACTCAACTAAACTTCAAAGCAAATCCAAATTTGTTGTAAAAGTTCATCATGTACTTTAAGCAACTTGTTTAGTTGCCTGCATCGATGATCGGACAACAGAAATTAACTATATGGCTTGAAAATTGAGTCAATTTCTGGCATCTTAATTTCTAATTTGCTGCCGACTACACCAAAAATTAGAGAATAACTCTCAATAGTATGCATAATTGGACAGGTACACCCCGTTGAAAAAGAACATGGCAAAAATTAAGATAGATCCTAGCATATCAATTTCCAGTTTTTTAAGGACCACAAACACAACAGAAGGAATAGCATGAATAGTATAAACATCCAGAAACAAGATAAACTTGTGAAAAATAATTACTATTATTGCCAAAGGAAATACTACCCATAAAGTTTTTTTTTTTTTTTTTTTGAAATGCTTGGTAGAGACAAAGTTATTATATGATACAAACAAAATAATATATACTAGGTTCAGAAAATTTATTTTGTGTGTAGCAAGTTCAAAAGTTGATTGCAACAAAAAGGATTCTAGCTATTTCATTGGCTAATCCAGAGTAGATAACGAATTTTCTAAGTCAAGATGGCATGTTACCCAAAGTGGCATTAATTTAATTGGATAGAAAGTCAAGTTGAAAACAAGCAACGCTCAAAATCTTCCTCGCACTGACACGGTAGTTGTATTTCTTTTATCTTCCTCGCTCAACAATAATATTACTCCGGAAAAACAAAATAATGATATTTCAGGCTCACATAACCAAAACGCAGAGGAAACTATCAGTGCCTTATTCATCTAGAATAAGAGAGATTGCATTTGAGAAATTAGAAGTAACAAAATGAGTTGGTGCAGAAATAGAATCAAGCTTAATAACTTTAGCTAATAATTGAACTGGGGTTAATTGAAGCGAATGAAACAGAGAGAAGATACCATTAGCGTCGGTACGCGGCCTGACTCTAGAGGAGAGATGAAACCATGCGCGTTTAACTGGAAAGAGAATTCTCTTTTGCCACCATGCCATCACCTTCCTCTTCCACCTCTCGCTCTCTGCTCTCCTCGCCAGATCTCCGAATAAAATTCGCCCAATAGCCTCTCTCTCAGATATAGACTTTGAGATATATATCTCTCTCTTGCGGGCCTTCTTTTCTCTTTCGGTGGTTTTTGAGTGGGTTACTTTTCTTTTCTTTTCTTGCGGGAGGTTGGATGCGATTCACCGTGCATTTTCTTTTCTTTTCCTACACCTGGCCTACCGTCAAATACTTATGATAAGGAACTTTTTAATGGTCAATTAATTAGGTTGATCTAACCTTGTTCGATCAATTTCAATTTACTGAGTACAATATTGTACAAATGTTTATCTGACAAGCCAATTGCAGTTATCTCACTTCTGATAGTCTCAGCTTCCAGGCATGATTTTGAATTAGAAGACGGTGGTTGATAGATGAAAATAATTATATTTTTGCAAAAAAAAAAGAAAAATGTCTTTATTTGTTTAAATTAAATTATTTCATCATATGTTAGATACAAAATTTATGCATTGATAGTATTATTAACAATGAAAATCAATAAGTGCATATATTCTAACAAGAGATACATCATATAGGTTAAGATATGTTATGTCAGTTTAGAGGAGGATTCAAATGCCTTAATTTTTTGTGTTTCTATTATGTCTTCATTTTAATTTTTTAATATAATTTTTTATAATTTGTATATCAAAATAAAACTGTTAGATTTGATCTATTATTTTCCCTACATGCACATACAAAATTATCACTTTTAGATTTAGATTTTATATTAATCAATAAGTTGAAAAATCAACGTCCATAATTTATCCACATCGGTATATTTTTGCAAGCTCTTGATACTAATGAAAACAAAATTGAAATATTGTAATATTTTATGTGTGCATAGTGAAAATGATATACATCATATCTAATGGTTTTGTTATGACATTTTAAATTTTAAACTATTACAGTTCCAAAAATAGATGCACAATGAAGGCAAAAAAAAAAAAATATTTGAACCCTCATCAATTTAAAATATTTGTTCATATAAGTAGAAAAATTGTTCATGTGAAAAACACTATTAGTTTTGTCACTATTTTAATTATAACTTTATTGATTAATTTGTAATTTCAACGTATATGTAGTGACTTCTAAGTTTTACATTATGTTGATGTAAATGTCTACTTCTTGTTGCAAATTGTGGATTGTAAAAGCTTCTAATAAGAATTTCAGAATTATAATGGTTAGTTACTTTAATCAAGAAATTCATTATATTTATTGAATTTTAATTTTGACAATCGCAGCAATAATTAAAAAATAATTTGCTTCTATTAAATTTCTATTATTATATTAAAATTAAGTAAATGAATATTCAAAAAAGCAGAAAAGAGGAAAACAATTTAGCATTCGCTTTGTAATATATAAAAGTTAGATTGTTTGTCAAACTTACAAACAAGTAATAGAATCTGAAAAATGTATATTCAGCATTTTTTCATAAAAATAATAATAATAAACGAACAGTAATGTTAAGACCGGAAGTCAATCGGAACAATACCGGTGTTTGCTGCACATTATGCTCCGAGCACAGTCAAACCTATGCAACCATGCGGGATCTGTGTTGACCAATGTCTGACACGTGGCTGCGCTTCCGGAGAGAGCCGTTGCGAGGTGCGCTTGCCTATTGCCCTAGTGCCTTTCCTTTCCGGGGCCCACGTCGGACGTAGACCCTGTGGGGCCATGTTCCCATTGTTCAAATTTGACCTCACATCGTCCCTTTCAAACTCCGCACAAATAACACCGTCTCCATTTCATGAAACCCAGAGACCTCGAAGATAGTACACGTTTTTCACGTTATTCCCTCTGGCAATAAACAGGAAGTTCGACAGTTTCTATCAAATGGAGAGGATTTAAACCTTCGAGAACGTCGATATCAGCGCGATGCTCTGAATCCAATAAATGTCTGTCAAACGTAACGGTTAAAATGTAAAATCCATCTTTGGCTGGTAACGAAGAAATTTTCTTTAGACGTGTCTGAATTTTCAGGTCAGATGGATGATTTAGATTGCCGACATTTTTATTAATATCCAAAAATAAATTTAAATTATTAATTATATCCACGTTAGCTGAGTATTTTTAAAAATGTCCAAACCGGCTATTTAATAGCTGGTTCTTTTTTTTTTCTCAACTGGTCTTTTTTTACTGTTTCAGACCCTATAAATACTCATTTTTTTCTCTCCTCCCTCTCACAACTCACTCAACTCATAGAAGAGAAAGAGAGAAATAGAAGGTGATTTCTCGAACGATTTTCAGGTAATTTTTTTTATTTAATTTAAATTTATTTATTTTTCTTATAATTTTTTTCAGCAACCTATACATAAATTAGTTATCTAACAATGGTTTACCATTTACTAAAATATAGTTTGATGACCATGGCCTTGATTTCATTACACTGTGGTGGAAAATTTCTTACTAATACATACGAGGTTTATTACTCCAAAGAGCCAGTTAATTCATTCATGATTCCTGATGATATCTCACATTGGGACTTGAAAACCATAATTTACGAATGCACCGGTTATAACCCAGAAATGTGAAACTTAGAATTGACAACCCGAGTGAACGATGGAACACCCCTGATAGGGCCATGTTCCACAGGCCCTTTTACTTGTTTTAAAATGGGCCATAAAGGACTGGGATTCGGACCTCTCTAAGAGGCCAACCCGACGTCATATGAAAAGCCCAAAGGTTCACTAAGCCGGGGCCCAATACAGCGGCCTCAAATCATATAGCCCTAAAATAGGCTCATGCCAACCGACATACGGGATAGCCGTGGAAACGGCTAGCTTAATGCCCACGTCCCAGAAACGGCTAGCTTAATGCCCACGTCCCAGTAACGGTTGACATAACTGCCCACGTTCCCCATAAACGCCCGAGATGGCAGTTATGGCTGGACTATATAAGGCAGTGATTCCCATGAAACAGGGGACGCAACTTCTAACTAAGAGAGAGATCATACAGGTTAGAGTCCGAATCTCTCACAATCCACCCCGAGTTCCTAACTCAATCCACATCTCGGCCTGCCATCCTTTGGCAGGGCGAATCCAACTCAGTCCAACTTTCCATACGGCCTCATCTCCCGAGATAGGACGTATCAACCCCCGACCTATACCATAGTAAAAGTACTAAGTAATGCTGCATGGAGAGGTATGTACGGGCGATTAAAGGCCACTGAAAATTTTATCATAGAAATCTACATCAAGAGAGTTCCGATAGAGTAAAGAGTTGGAAGTTCTGGCCAAAATTCAGTTGCGGCTAATTATACAACACAACCAGAACCATATACTCTCATAGTTTCTTTATTCGTACATAATCCAGAAATATACAGTCACTTCACTCCACCATCACCCCAACCACAACCCCATACAAGATCCCTACCTAGACCTGTGCATGTGGCGCCTTTACCATTACCGCCACCATCACCTCATCCCAGACCGACACCATTAGACGACGAAACTGGGTTGGATTTTGAAAAATTAACGAAATTTTAGAGGAAGATCTGCAAACTAGGGATCAATTCGAGGGAGCAAACTGGGACTCAGATCAAATAGAGGGTTGTGATGAAGATGGTCCAGTGCCCATTCGAAGAGAATATGAGAATATGCCACTTAGTGGTCGGACTGATACGCACCCATTCGCAGACTTCAATGATATATCTTCTTTTCAAGAAGCAGATGTTGCTTACTATGACGGATTGAGAACAAAAGTGAGCTGGCGCCAGAATAATTTTTTCAAAACAAAGAATAGCTGATTAAGAAGATTAGAGAGTACCATATTGATAAGAATTAGGAGATTAGAATGAAGAAAAGTGACAGGAATCTAATTCAGGTAGTGTGCAAGACTCTGGGTTGTAATTACGAACTTAGGAGAAAAGCAATAGGTTTTGAAGATGCATGGATTCTAACGAGGCAAGACAAGCCTCACACATGTCGATCTAAGTATAAAAGAACCGACCATGAGTCTCACAGCATCAATCATTGCCGATGTCATTGAGACAAGCATTAAGGATGACCCCTGTATGAGCATCCAAGGGGTGGCAAACTGTGTGAAAGTTAGGTATGGCAATGTAACTTCGAAATACAATTAACTGTAGAGGGATTGTGAGCTTGCAATAGCCCGACAATTTGGGAATTGTGAGGGTTCATATAGCTTGCTGAAACCACTGCTTATGAGAATCTGCGACAAGAATCCCAGCTCTAAGTACCAATATCTAACTTGTCTGATACGAGATAAACACGGAGTGCTTATTGAAGATGCGGTTCAATTCAGGGCCGTAGCCTAGGCTTTTGGTCCATGCATTGCAGCGTTCCAGTACTTGAGACCAGTGATCAGCATAGATGCATGCTTCTTGTCTGGGCGGTATGAGGGGAGGCTTTTGATAGCTTGCGGCTATGATGCCGAGAACCAATTGCTGCCTATTGCATTTGCAATTGTGCAGAAGGAGGATAGTGAGAATTGAGATTTTTTCTTGCAGTGGTTGAGGAATGAAGTGCTTGGAGCTGATAAATTTGTCTGTGTTATATCAGACCAGCACAAGGGGATCAAATGTGCACTGACAGCAGAATACTGATGGTCTCCAGACCTTTTTGTGCATAGGTTTTGTATGCAGCATGTTGCTGACAACCTGGTCTAGAATTGTGGAAAAGACAAGTGGTTCGGTGGAGGTTCAGACAAGGAGCCAGGAAGAAGAAGCCAAGAAGGTTGAAAGAGATGTTCGAAGAGTTTGCTGTGGTATATCTAATTTATAACATTTCGTTTAATTATTTTATAAGACTATGAGGAAAATGAAGTAACACCTCTTTGTTTTTGTGCAGCTAAATGCAAGGTGTAATTCATTTTTAAAAAAGGTGGGCAAAGTACTTCCCAATGATGTGATGGACCCATTCAATTATAAGAAGATTTTCCAAACCTATGGTGGAGGATACCGATTTGGTATCATGACAACAAACGGCTCCGAGTCACTCACCAATGTCTTTCGGATTAGCCGTAGAATGCCCGTGGCTGCCATAGTGGAGGATACGTTCTACAAGTGCAACAAATGATTTGTTGAGTGGGGAAGCGAGCAATGGACATAAGAGATGCAAATCAGTTATTTTCCGACTGAGTTTTGCAAAAGATCAGAAAACAGTGGACCAAAGCTGCAGAAATGCATTTGGTCCTTTATACACACGGCGAAGGTCAGTACCAAATTTCATTCCCAAATGAATACGTTCCAGTCACCCGTGGCGCCAATGGAAGTATGGACATCATTCAAAGGGAGTTCCAGTACATTGTGACACACGGGCCTGGCAACAAAATGGAATGTACATGCAGAGGTATCCAATTAACATCTATTCCGTGCGCTCATGTCTTAGAGGTTTGTCGTGAATGAAACTGGAGCGAGGACCAATTTGTTGCAGACTGGTATACTGTGAACTATCTTGAAAGTACTTGGAGTGGGGTGTTTGTTTCTTTTGGCAATATGGAAGAATGACCTACTTGTAATGAACCTAGAATCCTTCTTAGCAAGGCCTGGATTAGGGTTGGGAGGAGGAAACACACCCGTCATGTAATGACCATGGATGAAATGCAAGGTAGGCGAAGGGGGCATCACCCTCGCCGTTCCACTACCGACAGAAATCGTAGAGGTATGTAACATTCATAAAAAATTATATATATTTCTTTTCAATTTAGACCAGCTTACTAAGTAACAAGTGCAATTCAGAGGCCAAAAACGCAGCAAATGCGGCAGAAAATGAGCGAGTTATCGCAGAGGCAACTGGGTTAGGGTCACGGCGTAGCACAGCTACAAGTCGTTTAGATGCATCTGCTATGTTTGCAGAAGCAATGGGAGAGGCAGTTGCCATAGGAGGAGAGACGGTTGGGGTGCAAAGAGAGCCATCTGGAAGCCAACCAAGGAGGTCAACTGGTAGGCGTACAAGGGCATCTGGAAGCCAAGCAGGGGCATCTGGAAGACAAGCAGAGCCATCTGGTAGGCCATCTTCTGCAACTTGTCGGTTTCTCGAATTTAATTTTAAGCGTAGTAGTAATAGGTGATTTAAATTCTTCTCATTTTATGCATGTTGTGAACTTGTTTATTTAGATGATTATTTCAGAACTATTTTATTTGCAATTTGTGTGGACTTTATTAAGACTAAGTTATGAGTTAGTTGAATGTAAGTTTTTATAACTTTACTGTTTTTTTTACCATATTCAAATGTAGAGAAACATCAAGTCTACATGCATGTCAATACATTAAGTCTAAATAAACTTTGAATTAATGAAATAAAGTATACAAAATAAACACTAAAGAAACTAAAAAATTTTACAACCCTAATTCATCCAACTAAAATGCCTCCAACTCACATGCATCCAAATTTTAAACCCTAATAAAACTACTTCTTAGAATGAGATTTGAAAGTACATGGAACAAACTCCTCGTCCGATATTGCTGGATCTGGATTAGTCACAACAGACGAAGTGCTAGCCTTACCAGTATAAGTACACGGAACAAACTCATCGTCCGATATTGAAGGATCTGGATCAACCTTCTTCTTTTTCAAACCAGAACTGTAGGGGTTTTCCACAAAGTCTTTCATACCGAATAGGCTGTCTAAGAAATTCCTCCATCATACATACTTGACAGTTCTTTTTATCACGGCTTACTTAACAATTGTTATTTTTTCTCTCATTTTTATCTCGATTAATAATTGACCTTCCTCTCGCTATGCCACGATAGGACGATCTACCTCGGTTGTTATTGTTCATCCTTTTGGCTCCCGAAAAATCGCCTCAAATCGCCTTCTCTTTCTCTCTTTCTCTTCTGTGAGTTGAGTGAGTTGTGAGAGGGAGGAGAGAGAAAAATAGATATTTATAAGGTCTGAAACAACAACAAAAAAATATAAAAAATACAGAACCAACCATTTAATGGCCGGTTGAGAAAAAAAGAGAACCGACCATTAAATGACCGGTTTGAGATTTTTAAAAATACCCAGCTAACATGGGTATAATTAATAATTTGTATTTATTTTTGGATGTTAATAAAAATGTCGGTTTAGATTGTCCCCAAATTTTGAATAAAGTTAGTTGTGAACTTGTGATGGGTATCATTCAAGCCTTGCTTTACTTGGAGTTCACGTCCTATATCTCAAAATTTAAGTTGATTTGAAAAAAAAAAAAATCAAACCATTCAGATTATAAAAGCACAAATTCTTAAAATACATTTTCTATTAATATTGTCCCGTGCATTTAAATAGGCTACATATAAATTGTTAGCCAGTTTTTTTTTTTTTTTTTGCTTAGAATTAGCCCAGTTTTGAGGTAAACTAAAAAGCTATCTCAGAAAATATACACTCGTGGAAGGCATAGAATGAGAAAGGGGTCCCTCTCCCTCGAGAAAAAATGAAAAAGAATGAGAATGGGGAGGAAGGTATTTATAGGTCAAAAGTCCTTTGGAGCTTATCATGTCTTTGGAGGCATTAAGATTTAAGACTAGTTTTAATTTGAACATATTAATCAGTTATTTAACTACGATAATTTATCACTATAAAAATACAGATAAATAATATTAAGTCCCTAACCTTTTTTAAATATATCATTTTATTTATATTTTAATTAAGAGACCTGCTAATTGTCGGATCCGTATCTTCTCGGATACCTGACTCAACACAATTGAAACGGACGGCTCAGATTTACTCTCAGCTGGTGCCTATTCGGGATGGTGCAGGGACCATTATTATTTGTGCTTTGAGATTTGTGCCAAGTTTAAAAACATATCTCGGACCGTCCGTTTCAATTGTACTCAATCAGGTAACCTGAGGGGATGTGAATTCCTACTTGCCTCCAGACTCTATCTCCGGTCAAATCCCCCAAACTATCGACCTTTTAGATCTTACGCTAGCTATTGTATCCAATTATTTTAATCCAAGCTTTAAAGTCTGTAAATTTTGCTACACATCTATGTAAAGTGTTGATTTCAAATCTGTAGATCTAACACGTAATATATGAATTTTATCTTTTTAGATCTGGCGCTAGTTGGTGCATCCAATTATTTAAATCTAAGTTTTCAAGACTATAAACCTTGTTACAAAACTTGTAAAGTGTTGATTTTCAAGTCCGTAAACCTAACAAACAATCTAGCTGCTGCATCCAACTAATAAATCGAATTTTTCAAGTCTGTAAACCTTGCTATACAACTATGTAAAATACTTATTTTAAGTATATAAATCTAACAACTAATTGTAAAAAAGTATTTCAATATGAATTTCATTTGAAAGAAAAAAATCGAATACAAGACGTTCGTAGTTTTAGATTTGTAAGATTCCTCATATATCATCGAAAATATTAGTGACATTGAACGGAGAAAAAAAAAAGTATAAAGTGAGAGATGAGTGATGAGAAAAAGAAAGTACAAACAATTCAAAAAATGAAGGTACGAAAAATCTAAAAATAGAAAGTGGTTTGGGACACAAATTGAGGGATGGAGAACCGGAGGAGGGCATACCTTTTCTCTTTAATTAATGTCCAATTTAATTTCTCTATTATTTTTTTTAATTGAATGATTCTTATATTATGTTCCTCTTTTAATTTAAAAATTATGTGTTCATATAATTCTTAAGATAATATATTTTTGTATTTTTGTTAAATTATCACGCAGTTATTGTAATTTTATATCTTGAATTACTTCTTGTTATTTTGAGATTTTTTTTCATTCATGACAAGAAAATGTTTCATAAGCAAGGAAACGATAAAGATCCTCCGGCATGGAGACATTAATTCCAATTCGACTATTGAGCTTCACTATAATCAGACATAACCGAAGAAACATCATTGGAAGCGTCAGAGAAGGTATTGTGAAACGTCTATGTTGCATTTTAGGAACACACAAGAAGCTTATTGTGTATGAATTACACGGAAAATGGGAGCTTGAATTAGTTGCTTCATGAAAGGATGCAAAAGAAACAGATTTGAAATGAATATTGCGAATTATATTCTTATTCGTATTTCATTCAACAGATATGGATACAAAATTACATGGATATCAGAATTTGATAAATCTGCATATAATGGAATATACCTTGACTTTCTACATAGAGAATGAATTGGTACGGCTCGAAAACGGGCCAAATCGAGTTCAAAACAGACAAAAAATGACTCTAAACCAAATCAGAGAAGCAGAACAAGGGAGGACTTGGGACCCTTTTAGAGTGTATCGGATCTGCACACCATAATCTCAAAGTCTGAACAGTCGATTCGAACAACTCAACATGATCTCTATATTAAATTGTACTTGAAGATCAAATTTTATATTTTTAAATAGGTACAAAATCATTATTTTGGATGGTGTAGGATCTTGTGAAAAATGGTGATTTTGTACCAATTCAAAATAATAGTAAATAATTTTCAAAAAAATAATAAAATTTGGTTTCCAAACGCATTTTAATATGAAGATCATGGTGAACGGTTCAAATCGACCGTTTGAATTTTGAAAATAGTGTATCAAGCCGTCCACTGTTATTTGAACTTTTATGTTTTTTTAATATGAAATGAGAGTTAAAAGATTTAAAGTCCTCAAACTAATTAATTTCAGCAACAAATAATGTGTTTCCTCAAACTAATTAATTCCTTTTTGTTAATTGAACATGATGCAATATTGTTCCTGTCTAGATATTGGAGTTTGCTCACAGTCACAATATAATTCAATATTCTACGGTTATGACTGAATATTGTATATGCTTTTGTGACCGTTGTTCCTTGAATACTTAGTGAATTTAAATTTCTTTATTAAGGCCATGCCCCTACTTGACGTTATCAAGAAATTATTGCTCGACTAGAGTTAATGGCGGCTTGATCAGTTAGTTGGCCTAATTGAGGCTTTAATTGACCAATTCAAGTTATTGGCACGTGTTCAATATTGAGTCATGCATGATCACTTGGCTTTATTAGAGGCTTTATTGAGGGAGAATAGATTAGTTCCGATGCCCATCGGACCTACTTTTAGGTTCAACGAGCACGATGACTGTCCGATCTAATTTAAGATTCGTGCGCACGAACATTGAAACAAACACACATGAATTTTAAAGCGTTCTGCATGAATTTTAAAGCAAATCGACGGTGATTAAACCAATCGAACCAGAGTAGGTCCGATGCCCATCGGACCTACTCTCAAGTGTTATTGAGGTTTCAGAATGCAGTCCTTGTGCATCAGTATACATGCAGTTGGATAAGTTTTATTCAGGCTTCAGATATGTTTTCGCCATGTGCTTCTCATCTTACCAAGAAGAACTTGTCAGTTGTCACCTTAAATTAAGGAGCAGACTGCTAGAACATGACAGGTCAATTAAGAAGGAAGTGGTTTTTGTATTTAGTATGTAGAGTAGCTATCATTAAAAACAAAAGCATGTAAGGGTAGCTTGCAACAGTGGTTTCTCATTATTTTGATGTAAGATCTATGAAAAACTTTATTTTATGCAATTAAATTCCTTGACTATGAGGGGTAGATTTAGGATTTTCATCGGGGAGGTAAAAAAATAGCGAATCAGGTTTAAATAACTAATCGGGTTCAAATTCATTAGTTAATCAGATACTAGATAAAAAAATAATGCTCTAACTTGTGATTTCCAATACTATGTCTAATTTTCTTTTAACTTCTAATTCTAACTATCAATTAGAAATCAAGAAATTTATCCGAATTTTAACTCTAAATTTAATTCAAATTGCAAATCAGAACTCCAAAGAGGTAAAAATAAAATTCCAAGAGGAGTGGCAAAGTTGATCCGAACCTATAAATCTCCATAAAATCTCAAAATCCAAGCAGGCTCAATATAGATCCGCTCCTGTTGACAGTGACTATCAAGTTTAAAAGGAAGCGACTAATTGTACCCAAGGTTCTGTATCTGGTTTGTACCCAAGCCCAACTGTCATTTGACTAGCACCGATACAGTAAAACTCAATACTAGATACTGTAGACCTCAATAGTAAATCATATATAATAAGTAATTCCAATTTCTCACAACTAGCGACTTTTGAAAGTGGTCCTGAGTTAGTTACTAACCGCTTGCAACTTGCACAACTTGCCTAACTTCCTGTACTTTCTCTGGGACAACTTGATGTACTTTCACCGGGACCACTTCTAGAAGTTTGAAAAAACGGAACCACTTCTACAACTTGCAGTACTTTGCAACTAACACCGAGAATACTGTAAATTTTTTTTTTCAATTTTTTTTTCAAAATTTAATTTTTTGTAAACGACACTATGAACACTGTAAAATAACATTATGGATACTATAAAACCACATGATGAATACTTTAAAACCACACTATGAATACTATAAATTTTTAATTTTTAATTTTTTTTTCAAATTTTAATATTCTATATATGCATCTAGATTATGTAAAATAACACTAGTGTTTTAAAATTCGGTTATATTCGGTGAATATACGGCCGTATGTTCCTATTCAGTGTCTGGCCGAATAGAAAATAGCTATTTGGACCGAATAGTGAATCCATGCTTTAAAAAAATTTAAAAACATTCAAAACCCATTAAAAGAGTTCTGGACCCGAATCCATAACCCATTAAATAAGTTTCAAACCCACCAGGTAGGTGTTCTCTTCAAGCGTCCCACTCAGAAGTTTTTTATAACCTCTCTACATGCTGCCTTATTGTATTTAAGTACTGTGAAATTAAATATTTAATAAAAAAATCCGAATAAAAATCCGCATATTCGGCCGCATACCATATATGCGGTATGCGGTGGCCTTCCGAATACCACATGAGAACCGAATATTAAAACACTGTTATAACACTATGGATACTGTAAAACAACGTTATGGATACTATAAAACAAAAGATAGATACTGTAAAGAGTTATAAAAGATAAATACTGTAAAAATAACATATGCATACTATAAAACAACATGATGGATGCTGTAAAAACAAAATGATACACAAACATAAAATATCACTGTTCACAAACACATTGTTTCTTCAGAACCAATAACTTTTCAACAACACTAGCATACACAAACACAACTGTTCAACAACACTAGCATATACAAACATAATTGTTCCATAAAACCATACTATTCAACACACAAATATTACATGAGATAGAATAAAAACCACAAGAATGATATTGTAAAACAACAAGATGAATACTGTAAAATAATAAGGTTAATATTGTAAAATTTTAATTTTTTATATCTGCAATATCCTGTAAAACAACAAGATGGATACTGTAAAATAACAAGATGGATACTGTAAAACAACAAGGTTAATACTATAAAACAAAAGCATACACAAAAACATAAATGTCTTCCAACAAATATAACATTCCTTACAAATTTTTTTTTTTGAAAAATAGTGGATATATCCACCGATTTCATATAGAAACCATATGAACCTGATCGGTACCTAAAGTAGGTACCAAAACCAGACATAAGAGTCACATACAGCAGTATTATACAAAAGCTTGAACAACCTAACTAGAGTAGCTACTTACCAAAATAACCAAAGCCTAATGAACAATAACATCCAACAAAATAAAGAACCAAAAGATCTAACAGTATCAAATGAACAATAGTAAAACAGAAATGCTACAAAGGATTAAGCTAATTCTTCCCAATTGACTTCTTCTTCCTCACTCGACTCGGCGCCAGACATTTGATTTTGGAGGCTGCCAACTCCAAAATCCCGAGTAGAGATTTCCTCTGAATCCTCCCTGTTGATAGACAGCAACAGATCCACTACCTGAGCTGTATCTGGACTGCTGGTTTCCTCCTCCAGAAGTAAATCTGGGAGGTCCTTAACATCAAAGGGGAGCATTAGATTTAATTTAAGTAAGGAATTTTCAGATTTAGTCTTGCACCAGAAAGTTGCTAAAGAAATTATCTTAGTTCCTATGGCCTTGATAGAGAGAGGATGAGAATCATTAAAATAGACTCTATTTCGTTCTAACCAAATGGTCCAAAGAACAACAGCTCTCAGTAATTCTACTAACAATCTATCTTTTAAAGGAATGGCTGCATCAAGCATCCATAAATCACTTAAAGAATCACAATCAAAAGAAAAATTATTATAAGAGGCTATCCAATTCCAAATTAATCTAATATAAGAACAATGAACAAATAAATGATCTGCACTTTCTTCTTGGTCACAGAAAACACATGAAGTATCACCAGGCCACCCTTTAATTGCCAAATTAAGCTTAGTAAGAATCTTGTCTCTTCTTACTAACCACAAAAAGATTTTGATCTTTAAAGGAATATGTGTTTTCCAAATAGTGGTGTACTTAAGATTAGGCATGCCCCCATATTCTAACCATTTATAAGAGGAGTGAACAGTAAATTGATCATCATTAGACCATCTCCAAATCAGTTTATCTTCTAACTGATCTGACAAGGTAAAATGTTGGAATCTATGTTGTAAAGCTAACCATTCTACAAGGTATATACCAGTTAATTGTCTTTGAAAAGACATTTGCAAAGAAGGAGTAGCAAACACATCAGCTACTGAAATAAATCTATGAGTGACAATAGAGAATAGATTAGGATATTGGTATTGTAAAGCATGTTCTGTGCACCATCTATCTAACCAAAAAGAGGTAGACTTACCATTACCTATTTCCTTATTAAGACCTAGATTAATAATGACATGGTCTTTAAGTATTGATTTCCAAAAAGGAGAACAGACAGTAATAGAGGTCTTATGACCATACTTGCTAATAAGTATATCTTTCCATCTTCCTTGAACAGAGTTATCCATAAACCTGATCCACCACTTAGCCAAAAGGGCCTTATTCATTAATTTAAGATCTAATATTCCTAATCCACCTTGATCTTTACCTCTACAAACTACATCCCAAGCAACTAAAGAATATTTTTTCCTAGTTGAGTTACCACCATGCCATAAAAAATTTCTCCTAATTTTATCAATTTTATGTCTAATCTTAGCAGGCATCCTATAAATAGACAGCCAATACAAAGGTATTGCTGAAAGAACAGAGTTTAGTAGTGTTACCCTACCTCCTAATGATAATAAAGAACATTTCCAACTTTGGAGTCTTTTTTCTATCTTATCTATTAATAATTGCCAATCAACATCTGTTAAGGCCTTATTATTAATGAGTCCGGCTACTATAACACTAGTGTCATTCCAAACTAAATAACACCACATCTTAAACCATTGGATCTACTTTAATATTCGTGTACAAGATAGGGCTGGAATGACACTAGTGTCTTGCACGAATATTAAAGTAGATCCAATGGTTTAAGATGTGGTGTTATTTAGTTTGGAATGACACTAGTGTTATAGTAGCCAGACTCATTATTAATAGGAACACCTAAGTAATAAGTGGTAAAGTAGTTATTTTACAACCTAAAATAGAAGCTAAGTTATTACTATCAATATCAGTTAAGTTGAGGGGATACATTTTACTTTTCTCATAGTTGATTTTGAGACCTGAGGCATTCTCAAAAGCTATAAGGAGCCATTTGATGTTAGCCAAGATCACAGGCTCAGCTTTGAGAAAAATGAGAGTATCATCTGCAAAATTGAGGTTCATAATATTACCCAAATTAGAGAAATTACCTAAGACATCTACAAAACCACCTCTATTAGCTCTTGTTAGAATTTTGTTTAGAGCATCAGTAACTAAAATGAAAAGAAAAGGAGACAAGGGATCTCCTTGCCTCACTCCTCTTTTGCAAGAAAAATAAGGACCTAAGGTTCCATTGAGGTTGACACATGTTCTACTACCTTGCAATGTCAATTTAATCCAAGTAATGAATTTCTGTCCAAAACCTCTAGCTTGTAATACTTCTAACAGAAAGTCCCAATTGACATGATCAAATGCTTTCTCAAAGTCTAACTTAAACAAGACACCTTTATATTTTTTGGCCTTCATTTGATGAAGGATTTCATGTGCACATACTACATTATCTAAAATTAATCTACCTTTAATATAGGCTGTTTGAGATGAATCAATCAAAGAATCCATTACATTAGCTAATCTATCAGCTAGTAATTTAGTAATTAATTTGTAACTACAATTAATAAGACTAATTGGTCTAAAATTCCTTACTGTAATGGCATCTTCCTTTTTAGGAATCAAGCAAATGGATGCCAGATTAAATTTAGAAACATCTAAAGTGTGATTATAGAAAGCAGTAACCAATTGAAATAAATCATCCTTAACAATTTCCCAGAAAGACTGGTAAAATTGAAAGGACATGCCATCAGGTCCAGGTGCTTTGGAAGGATTACATGCAAAAACTACTCTTTTAATTTCCTCTATTGTAAAAGGTGATTCGAGAAATGTACATTGGTCTGAATTTAAATTTTCATTTTCCCTCCACAGATCATGTTGTAAGGTTATAATTCTAGGAGTAGAGGATCCCATGAGGCCTTTGTAGAAATCAGTAATATGCTTATGAATTAATGATTGATCAAATACTAAGGTGCCTTCAAACATACTGTTTCTAAGCAACATATTGTTCACCAAACACATATTACATCATTCACAAATAGAAAAATACACATATTGTTCCATCACTAGAATAAAAAAGTTGTTACTTAAGAACCCTCTGATGCACATTATAAGGATGAGTCAGAAGTCTCACCACTAGAACAAGACATTCATTTGATATATTCACGAATATTTAACAGGTGTCTCATATTGCATCAGCTGCAGTACTAACTCAATAATCTGTATGAATTAATCCAGATATGTAAAATGAAGAAAAAAAAAACTATTGCATAGATCATGTAAACTATTCCATATATCATGTAAAACTGTTAATAGATCTTGTAAAATACTGTATAGATCATGTAAACCTATATAATAGATTCTCTAAAATATATTATAGATCATGTGAACCTAGGGGTGTAAACGGATCGGATATTATCCGCATTCATCCGGATCCGGATCCGAAAAATTCCGAATTCAGATATTCGGATACGGATATTTTCAGATACGGATTCGGATAATTTTTTATCGGATACGGATGCGGATACGGTTCTGAATATTGAATCGGATACGGATCCGGATACGGATAATTATCCGTATCCGACAACTTATTTAATTCGGATATCCGAATTTCACTCCGACTCGCACATCATTTTTTTCTACCGATCTTCTCTCCTTCTCTTCATTGATGGGACCCACTCTCTCTCTTTCCTTTTCTGCCTCCCAGCCCCACGTGCTCTCTCCAAATTCTCTTTTAACTCTTTCTCTCTTTCCCTTATATTTATATAAGGAATCAAGATATGTTTGATTTTCAATTGTGGGCTAACTACTTGCCGACATTTTTATTAATATCCAAAGTTTAATACAAATTATTAATTATACCCAGAATCCGATCAATTATCGAAATATACCCAAGCCGGCCATTTTCTGGCCGGCTATGTTCCCTCCCTAAGCCGGCCAGAAAATGGCCGGCTTGGTACATTTTTTTTTTTTTTAAATTTTTTTTTTAACCGCATTATTTTTGTTTTAGGTGATTTCTATTAAAGTCAAATATTTCATTTCTAAGTTTCGTATAAAATAATAAAGTACACACAAATTGCAAATAGAGTCCACACATTTTTTACAACATGCATACAAATCACCTATTATTGCTACGTCTAAAAGGTAATCTCCGAAGTAAACCACTTGCGAAAGATGATTTACGAGATGGCCTAGCAGGTGGCTCTGGTTGCTCAGTAGATGGCCCGGCTTGGGTTCCAGATGGCCCGGCTTGGTTTGTAGATGGCCCTGCTTGGCTTGTAGATGCCCTTGTTGTGCGTCTAGTAGTGGACCTTCTCGGTTGGATCACAGATGGCTCCCCTTGCACCCCAACCGCCTCTCCTCCTATGTCAACCGCCTCTCCCATTGCTTCGGCATACATAGCAGCTGCATCTAAACGGCTCGTAGCTGTGCTACGCCGTGACCCTCCGGACCCACTTCCCGACGCCATTACTCGCTCATTTTCTGCCGCATTTGCTGCGATTCTTGCCTCTGCATTTGCATGTGTTACTTAGTAAGTTGGTATAAATTGAAAAGAAAAATAATTTTGGATGAATGTTACATACCTCTTCGTTGCCTATCGGAAGTGGAACGGCGAGGATGATGCCCCATTCGTCTACCTTCCATTTCATCCATCGTCATTACACGACGGGTGTGTTTTCGCCTCCCCTTCCTAATCCAACCACTACTCGGAAGGATTCTGTCTCCAACATTAGGAGGCCAGTCTCCCATATTGCCAATTGGATTGAACACATGGCTCCAAGTACTCACAAGATATGGTGTTTTATACCAGTCTGCAACAAAGTCGTCCTCTTGCCAGTTTCGGTCACGGCAAACAGCTAAGACATGAGCGCACGGAATAGAAGTTAATTGGATACCTCTGCAAGTGCATTCCATTTGTCTGTCGGGACCGCGCGTCACAATATACATGAACTCCCTGTGAGTGGGTTCCATGTTGCCCATGTCGCTACGGGTGCAAGGAACGTACTCATTTGGGGATGAAACTTGGTACTGACCTTGGCCCTGCGTGTAACGCACCACCCGCATTTTTCCAGCTTTCTCCCAACGTTTTCTGATCTTCTGCAAAACCCGGTCAGACAGAACCTGTCCATTGTCTTGTAATTCCATTGCTCGCTGACGCCGCTGAACAAACCATTTGTTGCACGTGTAGAACGTATCCTCCATAATGGCACAAACAGGCAATCTACGACTCGTTCGGAAGACATTGTTGAGCGACTCGGAGCCGTTTGTTGTCATGATACCAAACCGGTATCCTCTGTCACAGGTTTGGAAAATTTTCTCATAATTGGACGGCTCCATCACATCATTAGGACGTACTTTGCCCACTCTCTTTAAATATGCATTGCACTTCGGATTTTGCTGCACAAAAACAAATGGGTGTTATTTCATTTTCATAAAATTCTTATAAGATAATTAAACGAAATGTTATAAGTTAGACATACATGAGCAAACTCTTGGAACATCTCTTGTAATCTTCTCGGCTTCTTCCTCTTTGCTCCTTCCCTGAACCTCCATCCGTACCATCTGTCTCCTCCACAGTTCGTGACTAAGTTGTCAGCAACATGCTGCATACAATACCTGTGCACAAAGAGCTCGGGAGGCCATCCGTATTCAGCTGTCAGTGCAGCTTTGATCCCCTTGTGCTGGTCCGATATGACACATACAAATTTACACGGGCCGAGCACTTCATTCCTCAACCACTGCAAGAAAAAACCCCAATTCTCAGTATCCTCCTGACGTACAATTGCAAATGCAATAGGCAACAATTGGTTCTCGGCATCGTAGCCGCAAGCTATCAAAAGCCTCCCCTCGTATCGCCCAGACAAGAAGCAGGCATCGATGCTGATCACTGGTCTCAGGTACTGGAACGCCGCAATGCATGGACCAAACGCCCAGGCTACGGCTCTGAACTGGGCAACATCTGGCATGATTAGTCCTGTTTTCTTATTCCGTACCGGGCTGGTCAGAAATTGGTGGATCGAGTTGGGATTGTTGTGGCAAATTGCAAGCAACAGTGGTCTCAGCAAGCTGTATGAAATCTCCCAACTCCCAAATTGCCGGGCTATTGCCAGCTCACAGCCCCTCCACAGTCGGTTGTATTTAGGTGTCACCTTGTCATACACAGACAAAACAATGTCTGCCACCGTCTGGATGCTCATACACGGGTCCTTTTTAATGGCGTTCTCAATGACATCGGCAATGAGTGCTGCCGTCAGACATTCGTGGTCGACCCTCGTACTCTCAGTCCTACATGTGTGAGGCCTGTCTTGCTTAGTTATAACCCATGCGTCTCCACATCCCGTCGGCTTTGCCCTAAGCTCGTAACGGCAATTCTTGTCCTTGCACAACAGAGTAACCCGATCCCTGTCACTTTTCCAAGATCTGAACTCCTGATTCTTAGTTATATGGTGCTCTCTGACCTTCTTCATTAGGTCTTCTTTGGTTTTAAAATATAGGTTTGCACACAGCTCACCTTTGTACTTAATCCGTTGCCCATAATAACCAATATCTGCTTCTCTAAACTCAGAAACATCATTGAGGTCTGGGAACGGGTGCGTATCAGTCCGGCCACTAAGCGGCCCCCCTCATAAGTATGCCTTTCAGCTGTTTGAACCGGCCCGTCTTCATCGCAACCTTCCAAGTGATCTGAATCCCCCCACATTTCTCCCTCAAATTCATCCCCGCTCCTCAGCTCGTCCTCCGGTATTTCATTAATGTCTTCAAAGTCCGGGCATGTTGCATCGTCTACTGGTGCAGGTCTGGGGTAAGGTGATACTGGAGGTAACGGTAAATCAGCCACATTTACGGATCTAGGTGGGGTTGAAACTGAGTGTCTTGGTCTGCCTCGATTGTGTCTAGGCGGGGATGCAACTGAGTGTCTTCGTTGAGGTGCTGGTGGAGTGACGTAGTTGTAGGGTTCTGGGTCAGGTTCGTTGAGGAGTAAGGTGGAGTCACGTCTGTTGGTTTCTGGTTGTGGGGTATAATGTGGTGCCGCTGATCCAGAGCCCGAACTTCCAACCCCGGGCTCTATCGGAACTCTTCTAGCAAATATTTCTATCAGAAAATTCCCTTCGGACCTCAAATAACCAAACATGCCTCTCCACGTACTCTCATCTACCAGTTTCACAACCATAAATTTTCCGCTGGAGGGATGGCAATATCGGGTTGCCAATTCTAGGTCACACCTTTCTGGGTTGTAACCGGTGTGTGTGTAAACTATGGATTTCAGGTCCAAAAGTGAGATGTCATCTGGAATCATCAATGAATGAGCTGCATCTTTGTTGTAATACGCCCCTTGTGCACTATTAAGCATCTTCCCACCATAGTGTAATGAAATAAAGGCCATGGTAAACAAACTACATTTTAGAAAATGGTAAACAATTGTCAGGTTACTAAATGGTAAACAATTGTCAGGTAACTAAATAGTAAACAATTGACTGGTGAACAATTAAGTAAATGGTGAACAATTAAGTAAATGGTGAACAATTAAGTAAATGGTGAACAATTAAGTAAATGGTAAACTATTAAGTAAATGGTCAACAATTAAGTAAATAGTAAACAATTAAGTAAATAGTAAACAATTAACTAAATAGTAAACAATTAAGTAAATAGTAAACAATTAAGTAAATAGTAAACAATTAAGTAAATAGTAAACAATTAACTAAATAGTAAACAATTAAGTAAATAGTAAACAATTAAGTAAACAATTAACTAAATAGTAAACAATTAAGTAAATAGTAAACAATTAACTAAATAGTAAACAATTAAGTAAATAGTAAACAATTAAGTAAATAGTAAACAATTAACTAAATAGTAAACAATTAACTAAATAGTAAACAATTAACTAAATAGTAAACAATTAACTAAATAGTAAACAATTAAGTAAATAGTATACAATTAAGTAAATAGTAAACAATTAAGTAAATAGTAAACAATTAAGTAAATAGTAAACAATTAAGTAAATAGAAAACAATTAATTAATCTATAAAATAAAACATAATAATAATAAAAAATAATAATAATAAAAAAAAAAAAAATTTATTACCTCAACAGTGTATCCAGAGCCTCGGGATGTGTGAAGCAAGCTGCCTCTGGATGCTCTTTTATAGAGTTTTTGGGGTTTTAAAAAAAAAAAAAAAAAGTACCAAGCCGGCCATTTTCTGGCCGGCTTAGGGAGGGAACATAGCCGGCCAGAAAATGGCCGGCTTGGGTATATTTCGATAATTGATCGGATTCTGGGTATAATTAATAATTTGTATTAAACTTTGGATATTAATAAAAATGTCGGAACTACTTGGTCTGATTTGGATTTTTTTTTAAATGTTTTTGTAATTTCATATTTTTAAATATTTGTTTGTTTATAAATATTTATTTTTTAAATGTTTTTAATTGTTATTTTCTTATTTTTTAATTACATATTTTAAATGTATGTTTGTTTTCTTATATTTAGATGTTATTCTTTATTAAAATGTATATTAGTAATTTATTTTAATTATCCGAATTATATCCGATCCGTATCCGTATCCGTCCGATATCCGATCTGTATCCGTATCCGTTTAATATCCGATCCGTATCCGTATCCGAGACTATCCGTATTCGTATCCGTATCCGAAAAATTATAACGGATACGGATACGATAAGGCCACTATCCGATCCGTATCCGACCGTTTACACCCCTATGTGAACCTATTAGATAGATTATATTAGAAGTTCATCAGACTGCACTTCTCTAGAAGAAATTTTTCTTTTTGCTGCAAAATACATAAAACAACCTTTAAATATTGAGATTAATTTTAAGTTTTGCACATAAGATGAATATTGTAAAACAACAAAATGGATATTGTAAAACCACAAGATCGATATTGTAAAACCACAAATGGATACTGTAAAACATCAAGATTGGTACTGTAAAACCACAAGATGAATACTGTAAAACCACAAGATGAATACTGTAAAACAACAAGATGAACATTAATTCGACCCATCAAAAATTACAAAACCAGACCAGTTGACATATTAGATAAGGTTAGATCAGACTCGAAGTATTACCAGATCGGATCAGGATCCGCCAGAAGCAACGAATCAGTAGCGATATAGCTTGCCAGTGTCTCAACACCGTTAATGAGATTTTTCTATAATGAGCGTGCAAACCTCGTCGAGCAAAGTAACACCACTGTGGAGCTTCAACTCCAGAATCTGCACAGTTTTTCCGTAAAATAATCCGCACAACACACTAATTTACTAGTTTTTATTGTAGCTTATAAGGTAGATGTTATTGTACCGTATCTAGTGCAGATTGATATGCAATTTTAAGTCGCTGCTTCCAAGTAAGAGGCCTAGCATATATATCTATATATCTGATATTTTAAAATGTTAAGTTAAGATTGATTCATCAAAGACACAAGATTTAGATACAAAATTAAAAACAAGTATAATCGATTACCTTTGAGCTTTTTGTGAAGATTTCCTTCATGCGTATATACTATATTACCTTTGACCACAGCACGAGGCCGCCTCATGTGAAGATCAAGAGTTGTTCATCTCTGCCTCTTTTGATCCATTACGGGGAGAAGATACGGACTAAATCGAATGAACAAATAGGTAAAAGATAAATTTTTGTTTTCTAAAGAGAGAAGAGAGATAGCGAATGAACAGATCGGGAAAAGATAAATTTTCGTTTTCTAAAGGGAGAAAAGAGATCGCGAATGAACATATCGGAAAAGTTTATAAAACGAAGGTCGGGCAGTTAGAGTTCGACAGTTAGAAAAGACTTATCCAAACAGATAGATAAAAACCGAATACAATAGATTGGGTAAAGAAACATTTTCTCTTATAATAAATAGGTCATCTTTATTTCCCAAAAAAATTTAGTTACCATCTTAATATTTTAAAATTTTAATCATACCAGTGATTTTTTCAAATTTTTATTTCTACCTTTCACACATCTCATTCTGCAGAATCCCTGAGCTGAACACTGATGTTATACGCAGAGTGAGAGTGCGTGGAACACATTTTTTTTATTTGATTAAATTTTTATATACTTTTATCCAAGTAACCACACCTACCATTAAAAATTGTAGCTCTGCTCATTGGGGGGGTGAAAGATTGGCTGTAGAATATTCATTTTTATTAAGGGCTTCTTGCTCTTTAAAAATAGATTTATGTAATCATGAATTTATGTTTTATGTTTTGTAAAAATTGATTATTTGCAATGATTGAAGTCATTCAAACATGCACTGTATTTTTTTAAGAAAACATGTGTAAACAATATAATATAATATTTAGAGAAATGTATATGGACTTGAAATAGAAAAGAAAACATATTTAGAGAAATTACCAACATAAGAAAAGTAATGTATCCCCATTTAAAAAAAATGAATGTTAAGTAGAATTAATAATTATAATAGTAAAATACCTTTTCAAAATTTATATATTTTTTAATAATCATTATAGTTCTACCACTCATAAATTCCAATATCGGTTGGTGTCATTTTGAAACTCAATCAATGAGTCTTAACTAAGATGTTGTACCTACAATTGATTAGACATTATGTGTCAATTACACAAAAGACTAGACAATTTTTTATGGTAGGTGTAGTCATAAAAAAAACAATAGACAATTAATTTGTAGTAGACTAGTAGTTATCTGCTCCAATGAGCAGATCTACAATTTTTTTCTGGTCAGTGCGCAGACGGTAAAATTGAAAATTTGAAAATATCGTTAGTAAGGTTAAAATTTTAAAATATTAAAATGGTAACTAAAATATTTTCGGTCTTTATTCTATGTAACTCAAGTCAAGTCAAAATACAATTTTCTTCCTCACAAGTTTGTCTCTTTGTCTCTCTCTAATATCTACCTCTCTCTCCATAACCCATAACCCATAATCCATATTTGTCTAGTAGATTGTCTAATTTCTAAGACATATATAAGAATGAGATAGTATCTTCTAGGAATACTATCGGTATACCCTCGCGGATACTCTTGTCGCTAATAGAAAAAACACATTTCTGTCGGTATACCCTCGTGGATAGTCACTTTTTACCCTCGCGGATATTGTTCCATTCTTGTAGTATATATATTTATATATAATGCGTTGTCTGATATATAAAAATAGTAGAATTCTACTTTGGATTGATTATGAGGCTGCACATTAATTTGCCTCTGATAGCTTGCAGGTTGATGCTGGCTTGCTTATTTTGGACTGTCTCTGTTTAATTAAGACTTAATTGGTTTGCTTGATCTAGGCAAGAAATGTAAAGGGCCAGAATATAAATATAGACTTTTACTGTGTTTTCTTTTTCTTGCCTAAACAGTTTTTTTTTTCCAATTGTTGTCAAATTGTTATGGTTCGATGCACTATGACATGATACTGGTATTATATAGTGGTAAGGTCATAAGTTGATGCCAATTATGTGTCATTTAATTTGATAATGACTGAGATGTTCCTCTCCAAGTGTTGAATGCTTCCCATGCAGAGATGGGGCCGATACAGAGGTGCTTAGCTTTGGATTGAGAGAGGAACCTTCCATTTACTATTTTGAAGATAGTGGTAAGAGGGTTAAAATGTCCCGTGTCATGTCTTACGTGTCTCATTGTCAATCACATATTTTATCTTTGTTTTTAAAGTTTGAACAGTAGATTTGAACTACTCAATATGATCTTCATATTAAAATATACTTGAAAATCAAATTTTATATTTTTTGAAATTTTTTACTATTGTTTTAGATAGGTACAAAATTACTATTTCTAGACCATCCAAAAACAGTGATTTTGTACCTATCTAAAAAATAGTAAAAACGTTTTAAAAAATATAAAATTTGGTCTCCAAACATATTTTAATATGGATATCATGTTGAGCGGTTCGGATTGATTGTTTGGACTTTTAAAAACGAAGATAAAGAATGTGAGGTACGATGAGGCGTGGAAGACATGAGGCATTTGAATCTTCCTCGTGATAAGATCAAGGTTCTAAATAGCGATTACCGCATCATCGCTTTTAAGGTCCGAAAAAGATGTAGCTAGCTATTTAGAACTCTGATAAAAGGAAAGCGGCCGATAGTGTTATAAGTTTTAAGGTCCGAAAAAATTATAACTCAGCTAGTGCGCAACTATAGCTAATTATTTAAAATTCTAGATAAGATTATGTCTTGGTAGTAACAGAGGATGACTCTCTCCGTACAATTGGCGATGAAACAGGCGACATGGGAGGCGATCAACCGAAGACCAGCAGCAACCGCAACTAGAGGACAACACGCAACACCCTTCACTAAACCCACGTTCACGAAACCACTCTATTCTACAGTGGTCACTGGAGGGCACCAAGCAACATCCTTCACTAACTCATCCCACCAACCAACGCCCCAACCACCACCATTTAATGAAACTGCTACGCATGCAAAACCTGGACAGCTAAAGGAAAAAGAAGCTCTTAATGATGGCTGGACTTATGTAACAAGGCGTAAGGTGCACAGGCACAGATCCGAAAGGCAGGATCGGCCAAAGCTGAATAAGCACCTGGAATCGCTGAAGGCCCAAGGCAGGTGCTACAGATGCCTCGACCGGGGACACATAAAGCTCCAATGCAGAAATAGTGTCAAGTGTATTAACTGCCATGGCTACGGTCATATTTCTAAAAGGTGCACCCTCATGAAGAATCAGCCCATAAATACACCTCGCACCTCAAGCACCACCACCAAACACAACCCTCAACCTCTCAACATCCAGCCAACTCCATCTCCCCAAGCAGTGCCGTCACCAACCACAACCTTGAACCCCCCATCACCTACACAGCACCGACCCACCATGGATTACGAAAACTGGAAAACAATGCCCATGCTGAGCCCCGACCTTCTCCAAGTAAAGGCACCGGAGTTGCGAGTCTTCTTCGCGCCCAATGACAACATCAACTCACAGAATCTATCATTAGACAGATTTACCATTGTCCTTCTCGGTCCAAGAGCGGACCGTGTCAACCAGCTCCCGCAGCGTGTGGCCACCACCATTGCCACCACCTTCGGGTGCCCCCCGGAGGAGTTAAAGTCTCCACATTAGCCCCGGAGGAGGGAGATATGATAGTCGAGTTCCCATCCAAGGTTCTCCGCAACCTAGCAGTTCACGTCAGTGTATACATTATTGCTCGAGGCGTCGAAATCCAACTCCGAGAATGGACGCCGAATATCAATATGGTACACGACCCGACAACCCACAAGGCGCGGATTCGTCTTCGAGGGGTTCCAATGCAATATTGGAATTTCCGCGACGTTAACCATCTCATATCGGGCTTTGGCTATACCGTTTGCATGAAGCCGGTGATTTCAAACGGCAACTATGACACGCTACGGGTAATGATTGCTTGCTTTGACCCGGCGACTATACCGCCAACTGTCACTCTCCACAAGAATCCCCGCTCAAGGATAGTATACATCGACGTTGAGGGATGGCTCCACAACTCCTCCCCGCCGTTGCACCCTCGATACGACGATAACGATGATGACGTCGACACCCCGATGGCATCAGCACATGGGCCTATCCGACACTGCCACCGTAACCGTCAACCAGCTACGACCACGCCAGGCCTGTATGGTTCCCTCCGTGTGCAGGACATGACCTCTAGAACGACAACTGGAGGGTCCAGTTCACCCTATCTAGTAGCTACTGGAGGAAATCATGCTAGCCTTCTCCGGAGGGATGCACCAGCGGCACAACAGACAAAACCAGTAACACAGGGGACACGTGCCCCAACCAGAGAGCCAATCAAAAATTTCTGTAGCACACCAACGGTCAAATGGGGAGCTTTTGCAGTAACTTGGGACAAAATCAAACTGCATGCCACCACCGACAAAGGAGAGGCAATTAATACCGAGATTTGCTTCAATTTGTCCAATATGATTCAGTGCTTATTTGCATGGGAAGGGCACTGTGACCGCTCTGACATCCAAAAGCCGTTTCTAGACACCTTTCTTTCGCCTAACACTCATGGGGGTTTAGGCACGTGTCATACTACAAGAGTGTTGGAGGCCAGCACATTAAAACCAACAGCCCAGGATCAGTTCCTAGTAGTCAGCCCGATGCATGAGACTAATCCATTAATTGAAGCCCAACATAAGGCCCAAACGGAAAGGGCTGAAGATACAATTATTTTTCCAAACCATATATCGGAGCCTTCCCTCACTAAACACGCACCAGATACTGAGGCCCGCGAGAAGCCCAATTTGGCAATTGAAGCCGACTTCTCCAAAATGCAAATTTCGGACCTCAAGCATGAACATGGACTGGAGGGAGGCCTGCACCAGGAATCAAACACAAATCTCGGACCATTCCGAATCAACAGCTCACAGCAGTACGCAGGGGATTCAGAAAATTCAGATGAAGCGCCTCCAGGCTTTGAGGGACCGCCCCGATACAAAAGAGACAATGATGTCAGGCGCAGCCGCTGTCTACAGAACAAGCACACCGGCCGATACTTATCGGCGGTCGACAAAGCTAGAGCAATGAAAGGTTTCTTGAATATTCGAGAGATGATGCAGAAACCCAAACCCAAGCCTCAGAACAGATCCGCAGCGAAGCCAGACCCGAAATACCTCCTCACCTACGACCCGCTGACGGCTGCTCACGCAGAAGCAATTGTCTCTGCGGCAGGTCTAGAACTGACGACTGAATTACTGACAAAAATACACTCGGAGGGGGAGACCACGGTTACTGGTACGGAGGCAGTACCGGCAGCCAACTAGGCAGCTAGCGGAGGGAGGAACTGTCGTTGAAGGATACATTGTTTTATGATCTTTTACTTTCCAGAAGGTAGGATTAGAGAGTTTGTAGGGTTCTCATTAGTTAGGAATTGCATTTTAAATTGGGAGGTGGGTAGCAGCAGCATGGTTAGCAACAAGGTGGTGTATGAATTTTATTTACAATCAATGTGTATCCAACAGTTTCCTCAAGGGAATTTAGAAGGTTATTCTAAGCTTAATGATTCATAGCCTCAAAATAAAATTATTATCTTAGAACGTTCGAGGCCTCAACAAAAGACCAAAGAGGATAGCGGTTCGACAAACAATCTTACTTGAGAAACCTTATATTGTGACAATTCAGGAGACAAAAATGGCCAGCATTGATAATGCGACGATACGAGAAATTCTCGGTTGGTGTTTCGAGAATTTTGAATTGCTACCGGCACAAGGCACAAGAGGAGGTTTAATTGTAGCTTGGAATCACAGAATGTTTACTCAGCTATCAGCTCGGGCACTACAATTTTCTCTGACAGTACATCTCGAGCACAAGTTGGATGGTTCGGTCCTAGCTTTCACTGCTGTTTACGGACCATCGGATCACCAAGGCAGGCTGAATTTTTTCCAACAGCTAAGAGCATCAAAACCAACAAACAACATTCCGTGGGTATTAGGGGGAGATTTCAATGTCACGGCTGACCCAGAAGAGCGAACTAACAATGAGAATACTTGGCGATCGACGCTCGCTTTTGCCAACCTCATCTCGGAATTAGAGTTACTCAATCTGTCCCTTTCCGGGCAGAATTACACATGGAGCAATGATAGGGCACAACCGCATATGGCTCGGCTCGATCGTTTTCTGATTTCCCAAAACTGGAATACTACTTTCCCCAACTCGATGCAAAGAGCGACACCAAATACAAGCTCGGATCACTGCCCTATCATGCTTTCGGCACATACATCCTTCCGAAAATCCAGGTTTTTTCGGTTTGAGAACATATGGCTTCGTTTCAAAGAATTTAATGAATTGGTCAATCAAGAATGGGTCTCACAGCCGAGAGCAACCACCCCATGGCATCTTCACCAAAAATTCATCAACCTCCAACGCAAAAAAAAGGAATGGGCCCAAATAAAAATAGGCAACATTAAGGCACAGATCACCACTTGTAGAAAATTCCTGGCTTGGATCGATAAGGCAAAGGAAATGCGCCCACTCACGACTTTGGAAAAATTTACCACTGCCTTGATCAAACAGCGCCACACGACTCTCGCAGTTTTGGAGGAAGATGTATGGCGGCAACGGGCTCGCACCAGATGGGAATTACATGGAGATCGCGGCACGCGATTTTTTCATGCAGTGGCATCTGGTTCAAAGCGAACAAACACTATTGCACAAGTACGGCACAACTCTAATCTCTTCTCTGATCATGATTCAAAGGCTCGGGTATTCTTTAACTTCTTCAAAGACCTTATGGGAACAGCCCCAACAGAAATGCCGCCAATTCATTGGGGGACCTTATACCCAAACCGAATTGACCTTCAAGGCTTAGCGGATCCCATAACAATCAACGAAATAACAGAGGCAATAGGCCAATGGCCGAATAATAAGAGCCCGGGCCCCGACGGGTTCTCCGGGGAATTCTACAAACAATTTGCGGACATCATATCACCGGATTTGCTCGCAGTATATGAACATGTCATGAACACCGAAACGGGACTTCAACCTCTCAACTCTTCGTATATCATTCTTCTTCCAAAAATAGATAACCCACAGTCTCCAACTGACTACAGGCCGATTAGCCTCCTTCATGGTATCCAAAAAATTTTTTCCAAAATTCTTGCCAATCGATTACAACCACACATGCAGGATCTGATCAGCGATGCACAGACTGGGTTCCAAAAGAATAGACAGATCACAGAATGCTATCTATATGCCCAACAAGTGTTACACACCGCAAGGCAGAATGATATCCCTCTGGGGCTCTTGAAATTGGATATTAAGAAGGCTTTCGACACGGTTAGTTGGGAATTTACCTTGCACGTGTTGACACAATTGGGCTTCCCGGCCAAGTGGAATCAATGGATTCAAAACTCAATACTCCGAGGCAGCTCTCAGGTTCTCATCAATGGTCTTCTCGGAAGAAAAATAATTCTAAAGCGAGGGATCCGACAGGGGGATCCGCTTTCCCCGTCCTTGTTTATCATAGCCATGGATTTTTTGGCAGATATCTCCAAAGGTTGGCCACAACAGGGGCAATTAGATTGCCATATGCGAGCATGACACCGTGCTTACTGTACGCCGATGATGCATTGCTGTTCTTCAAACCAGACCCAAACCAGTTACGTGCCATCAAATTAGCCATGCTAGTCTTTCAGAAAATATCAGGCCTGGAGATAAACTTGCAAAAATCTGAGATTATTCTCATGAATGTTAACCAAACTCTTACTAACGATCTAGTGTCCCTCATGGGGTGTAAGCTGGCATCTTTACCTTTCACCTACCTAGGGATCCCGTTGTCAGACAGCCAGCTGCCAAAAACGGCTTTTCTACCTTTAATCCACAAATTACAGAAACGGATGTCGGGATGGAGCGCAAAGCTCCTGTCCCTGGCAGGCCGCTTGGTGTTGCTCAATTCCATCCTCTCATCGCTTCCAATCTACTTCATGCAAGTGCTCAAGTTGCCGCAATGGGTTATCAACGAAATAGACAAGATTAGACGCCATTTCCTATGGCACGGGGCTACGGACCAGCAACAGAAAAAGGGATACAACCTTGTCGATTGGAGCTCGATATGCGAGCCAAAATCGGTGGGGGGTTTGGGAGTGTTAGAATTACGAACTTTCAATTATGCCTTACTGCTGAAATGCCGATGGGAATGGTACGCGTCGTATCGTAGGCTGTGGAGACCACTGATGTTACAAACGGCTCCAACATTGCATGGGGTCCCGGCCACCAAGGTTTTCCAAGCCGTTTCAACAGAGGTGATTCAATTCTTCCAAACATCCACAATCTGGAAACTAGGCGATGGTCGTACTGCGCGGCTATGGGACCATGATTGGGGCGAGGGAATCTTGCAGAAAAAATTGGTCAACTTATATTCATTTGCTCTCACTGATGAAACATTGATGCACCAGGTCATTCACGAAGATAACTTAAGATCACTCTTCAGACCAAATCTCACTATGGAGGCAGAAGAGGAAATGCAATATCTGCAGCTCATGTTGAGAGATATCGTTCTAGAGATTGGTACCAGGGATGAAATACGATGGAGATGGACGGCCAGTGGTGTCTTCACAGTCAAAACCGCATACATTAATCTCAAGGCTGGCCCAAGAATCATTCGGCACTATTCAAACATTTGGAAGGTAAATGCCCCGCCGAGAGTCAAGATATTTGCGTGGCTGGCTATGCGAAATAAAATTCTCACTCATGACAACTTGCAAAAGAGAGGGTGGGCCATCGTCAGCAGGTGCCTCCTATGTCAAAGGAAAAGGGAAACGGTACGCCATCTCTTTCAAAACTGTTCATATACACTGCGGTTGTATCGCAGACTCATCCACACAGTTCAGCCGCAAACATGGCCTGCAAAACCAACAATTGAAGTCACTGACCCACACCAGGAGGGTAATCTCACTGATTGGCAGAAAACGGTCGTACTAATAATGCAATTTGTGCTCTGGCGAGAGCGGTGTGCCCGTTCGTTTTCTGACGATAGCAAAGGAATTATCGAACTCATGGGGGAAATAACAAGGCAGCTTCAGTTTTACAAAAGCACCTCAAGTTCAAATTCAAGGCTAATTGATAGGAATCCGACACAACTCACAATTACAACCAGGCACCATACTGGTATTGGTACCGGTCCCGGTACGGGTACTGCTGTAGACAACAGGGGGGACGGAGACACTACATGAGACGGTTTCCACAACCGAAAGTTTCAGAGAAGGGGACACCAGTCATTGGGATCAGCCGTTGGTGTGCTTTTACACTCATCACATCCGTTTACTGCTTCTAGTTCTGTTTATTATTCTCCCAGAATACTTATGCTCCTTTTCAGATTTTTTCTTTTAATTTTCTTAGTTTCTTTCCTGGTTTAAATTTCTAGGCTCAGATGTTTGAGCACTTGAATTTTTATCTTGATTTTTATCCTTTTTCCTAGTATACAAAACTCTTGTAGCTTAATCATTATCAATGAAATCAAATATGAGCTTGACTCATATTTTTTCTCAAAAAAAGATTATGTATTGGTAGTCGGATAAGATTTTCTGCAAGAGAGATATGTGATGATCGTTTTCATTTTCTTTTATTTCAATCTGATTATTGCTTTGCTAAAATTTTCTTGGCAAGGGTTTAAACTTTAAAAGTAGAATTGACATTATTTTTGGGTTTTTGGTGTGAACTGACTTTGTAAAAAGAGAAAAAAAGGAGAGGAAAAGAAAGGAAAACAAGTTTAGTATGGATATTTTGGTCTTTTCATATCCCTCATATAATGCTATTCTCTAATTTGTCAAACGAGTCCTTAATTAATAATGTTATACCTCATTCTCATTTGAAAAATAGAACAGGACAGCATTCCAACAAAATGTATATAGGAGTGAAGATAAAAGAAGTAATTCAAGTTGCCAAATTATACCCGACTTACTTTGATCAGATCTAAACTTGTTCAGATTCAGAATATTTACTGGCACAGTTCCACAAGTCATTAGCAATTGAAAATTTTCAGAATCTAAATCAGATGTTGAATAACAAAATTTAATAAAATTTATTTGTCAGTGGGAGGGAATAAAATATAACCCAGCAATAAAGAATCCGGAGTCAGTACCATAAAACCTTTAATTAATATAATATTTAATTAGAAGATTTTTTTTTTAAAGTTGTCCAAATCTATTTTAAATAGTTTCACAGATCCCCTTATGACTACAGTTGTAGCTGACGAACTATTTCTGAAAAAAATTACTAAAATTTATGAAAATAAATTCAGAAATAGTTTATGAAATTTACTAAAATTTATGATTTTTTTTAAATTAGTATTTTGAGTTATATAATAAATGGCAAACTATTTCTGAATTATATTCCAATTATGAATATAACGAACCAAAACATAAGTAGTACCCAATTTTTCACATCAGTATCTGATCAAAAGGGAAAAGAAAAAAAAAAAAAAAAGATTTGTCACAAGAATGGGACAATATCCGCGAGAGTATACCTACAGAAAAATGTTTTTTTCTATTAGCGACGAGAGTATCCGCAAGAATATACTGACAATATCTCTCGCGGATACTGTCCCATTATTGTAGTGACAAGCATAAAAAATGAACAAATGAGCCGAGCACCACATGCAAATAAATAAATCAATATTGTCTTCCTATTTAATGATTAATTAAGGTTGCTGTATAATTTGAAAGTTATAACGATTATATGATATTTTTCCTTCGTCAGCCGGATATATAAATGCTTTAATAACTAACATCTTGCAATTGACCGAACTTGATTTGGAGAATCGCTATCATTGTATGTCGAAAAAGTATATGAAAAATTCGTTGCAAGACCAGGTCTAACATTAACACATATTTTGTTATCTTTCATCATATTTAATTTGTGAACTAAGGGGTGGAATAAACCTTTTATTCCACGCTTGAGCTATTAAATAATGAGTAGAATAGAAATAAGACTAACATAGCATGCAGTTGAGATTGCCAACTCGTGGCAAAAAGGTTGAATTGAGAGAACTGGACTGAATAATTATATCATTTGGACTTGTATTTGAAAATGAAAGGATTTTCTTTCTTGATGTAGCATTGTAGCCGTGCGCCTAATTATTCCACTGCAATTCTCTTTATGTCACATCTCTTATGGATAATAAATAAACAAATCCGCTCTATTAATTTTTTTCCCTTCTGAAAATTTTCAATGGAATTTTATTAGAAAAACCAAATATCAAATGGATGTCATTTAATTACTTATTTTCTATTAATTACTTATCTAAGCAACAAAAATTATTAATTTATATCGATTATTAAAAGGTAATGTTATTTTGGTCGTATGAGATGTGATCGTTAACATTAAATAGTGTGCCATATATAACAAATTTTAATTAAAATCTATTTCAGTGTCTATATATAGTTTTTCATTTAAAACAAACAATAAATTTGTTAAGACAACGACCCAACTCTATGCGGTCGTCAACAGCTACATGTGAAAGACCGATTATGGGAGGATTTCATGAGCATCTCCATTTCGGGGGGAGTGCGCATCCTCTCAGGTATCTCAACTTTTGTGTAACCAACGTTGCCTCTTCGGAGATAGCACAGGGGCCAATATTATTTATGCTTTGAGATTCGTGCAGAATGTATTTGAACGGTTGAGATTTTTCAGACAAAACACTCGAAGTTTGAGATATCTCAGAGGATGCGAATTCTTTCGGGGGAGGGGGTGTCCGAAACGCATTATTTTAGTTTAAATCTCATCCGTTCGTTTCATACTAGCACGAATCATAAAGGGTCTTGTGCATTACAGATGTGGGCTGGAGTAGTTCGGATTCTGATTGAATTGTCCATAACTAAACTCAAATGGTGGGTTTAATGCATAGGATGCAGATTTGTGTCTGATGCCCATCGGACCAAAATCTATTTGACATGGGAGGCAGAGGACATAAGACAATATAATTTTTAATAATGACAACTTAAACAAACAAAAATTGCTACTTACTGATTTAAAAATATAAACAAAAATTGCTCATCAGTTTTTTTGTGAAAAATCACATGTTTAAAATTTAGAGGAAGATCTTTTATGAAATCATTTTTGGTATAAACGTAGGCATTTCTTTCTCTAAGAAATTCTATGTCGGACAACTGACATAATTATTTGGCGAGTTGCAGCTTAAGTCGATCATAGATCCTCTTTGTCCATAACGAGCCTATGATCGACTTAAACTGCATTTCGCCAAATAATTATGCCAGCTGTCCTATATGGCATTTTCTAGAGAAATGCCGACGTTCATACCAAAAGATGATTTCATAAAGCATGAACAAACATGCTGCTACAGCTTAGACCATCAGGTCCTGCTCCAACTATTACTACAACAAGTCAACACTCTCCATTAATGGTTTTTTAAGAAAACGAGTAGCTTCTCTTTCTATACCTCATTGTTTTTTTATCTCTTAATATGTGATATTTGCCTATGAGGGTCTCTATTTATTTCAAAGAAAAGTGTGTTATACGTCTGTTAAAGTATTTTCTATTTACATTTGTAGGCTTGTAGAAGATTAGGTAAATAAAAACAAGAAATTCCGCTAACGTCTTTTAAATTATATACCCGTTAAAGTATTTTCTATTTACATTTGTAGGATTGTAGATGATTAGGTAAATAAAAACAAGAAATTCCGCTAACGGTCTTTTAACCAAACAAGAAAAGTGTGTTATACGTCCGTTAAAGTATTTTCTATTTACTTCTTATAATCTTTAGTTTCCTTTTTGCCTTTTTAACGTCTTTTATATCATACAGAAGCGACTAGAACGACTTCCCATGCTTTGTAGCTTTTGAAATTTGAATTGTTTGAAGGATACAAAAGTTAGACTGAATAAACGTTCTGTTAGAGCAATCCAATGTATCACTTATCATCTTCAAGTACTGTACAAAAAGTATGAACGGCATTCGGTTATACTTTATTTTCACTATAATTAAATTTGGTTCAAACTTATAGAAGAAGTGTGGGATTTTCATGTAACTTCTAATTAATGTCGAAATGGCACATATAATATCTATACCTATAGCTACCATTCTTTCCATTTCACATATCAGAACTCAGAATCACCATCACTTGATATAACATGAGATTATCCAATCGCAGGACAACACGTACATTAGCAACACTAAGTAACGGTTTCCCTTTCGCATGGGGCACTGAGTTTTGGTGATAGATAATTTAGATAATTTAGGGTCTACATTGTAAAGGTCGTTGTTTTGGTGATATTTTGATTGGTTGTATCTTGTACTATTATTCTGAGATCCTTGATAAGAATCAAAGCAAGTATATTTGAATGTTAAATGCTTTTGTTTTTACAAAATCTGAGGGCTGTAATTGTAAAATAAATGTAAGAGTGATAAATGTCAGAACTCTAAACCTCTCAAATCTCAATTACATACAGATTGGACTAAATCATGTGACTTACTTTTCCGTAGCTATAATCTTCATATCTCTACAAGTGCATACCAGTATGTAGTGGCGGTTTTATTAATTTGTGAGATGATCGGACACCCCCTCTCCCCTCCATGTCACCGTGCTTGCAAATTAAAAAAAAAAATGTGAAATTTATAACAGAATATTTATTGAAATTGTTGATGAGAAGAAATAATCAAATTTATAAGAGTGAGTCTATGGTACTATGCATAGCACGGATTAGTCCGTACTACGGAGTCATATTTTCATTTTGAAAATTCTAATGGTCGATCCAAACCGTTCAACGTGATCTCCACATGAATATGTACTTGCAGACTAAATTTTATATTTTTTTTAATTTTTTTACTATATTTTAAGATAGGTAGAAAATCACTTGATCTGAAAATTCTGGACCATCCAAAAACAGTGATTTTCTACCTATCTAAAAAATAGTAAAAAAATTCTAAAAAATAAAAAATTTAGCCCACAAGTATATTCTCATATGGAAATCATGTTGAACGGTTCGGATCGACTGTTAGAATTTTGAAAACGAAAATATTAATCCGTAGTACGGACCAATCCGTGCTATGCATAGTACCATAGACTCACTCAATTTTTATAATATCAGAAACTTAGATGGTGCAAGAGATATACGGTGACCGAGTTTCAAGAGAATTTCGGGCCTACTTATGAATAACAATCAAAATAAATCGGGCACGAAAATTGTATTTCCTGTTGGGCCGTAAATGGACCGAGGGCTTCAAAATAGAAAATCTAAATTGAGCACCCAACGTTTGCTTATATAAACCTAGCGATCCCTATTTCAGTCTATGCAATTGCGCCGCCTCTCCGCTATACTACGTAAATTACTCTTCTTTTCGTTGAAGATTTGTGTTTATACTATTGCTATTGCTGAAATTTTTATTTTCTCTATTATATTTTTTTTTTCGTTGTAAATTAAAACTATTGGCTCTAAAGAAGAGTCAACAGCGATTGCCATATTAATGGCGATTTGTCTGCCGCATAGAGCCTAAATTAATCTTCGACCAGACGAAGATTGCTTGAATATTCATCTTCGTTATTCCAACGCCACAATATCTGGTCACATTTTCTAATTTCTGAAAAAAATGTGCATTGTATAATTGCGATCTTCATTTTTTTTTTCTGATTTTTGCGAAATGAAATTTATTTTGTACGTGAACAGACAATTTTTAACCCACTTAATTTTTTTTCATTTAATGATCACAGATTCATTAATTTGGCGCTCAGCACGGGTATTCTGTTAATTCTAGTAACTCTGATACCTTTTGCATTGTGCCTAAAGATTTGTTTCAGCTAACACGATTGTTAGGTGCCTTCTTTTTGTCGCGCCTTCCAAATTTATGCTGCAAAATTTTTATTCTAGCGCACCAAGCTTACATACCAACTGAAGAAAATTTATAGGTAAATATTGTTTAACATCTGTGGAAGCTATTGATCGTATATGTTGCAAGTTGTATTAATGATAATTCTGGATGAATATGTTCAAGGAGAGATCGGACTTATTGGACTTATTTTTGGGTCTAATAAGCTCCTGTCTGATCCGCTCTCAAATCTTTGCGTACGAAAATTGAAGCAAATTTGCACGAATTTTAAAGTGGAGTGCACACATCTTAAAGCAAATCGGAAGGTGATTGAACCTATGGAACCGGAGTAGGTCTGGTATCCCAATGTGATTCCCCAAGCATGTCTAATCGTATCTTGTTACACCCTCACTTGCAAGTTTGTCTGCCAAGGTTCATGGAAAGATTCTACGAAAATCCTAGTAACTTGGCCGAGAGGATAGCGTCAGTATTCTGTATTATCCTCCGGCGTAGAATAACTCCTGCCGAGCCAAATTTGGATTAGAGTAGTTTTGTTTTAATATTCGTGTTAGATTTCATTCTGTACGGTAAGGTACTATAAAGATCTGTAGCACTTTTTTGATATACCACGGATACTAAAGTTTGAAAAATTAACATTTTGATACATCAGCAGCAGTTGCTAGAGCCAGTGCATCAACTGTTATACCACCGAAAAATTAACATTTTGATACCACCCCCAAATTCGCCAGGTTCTCCGTCTCTTCTCTTCGTCGCTCCCCCGACGCCTCCAGGCAACTTCCGACGCACCTCTGCGTCTCCTCTAACGCCTCCATTGGATCTTTGATCAGGTTAATTTCTTCTCTTTTTCGTAACATCCTTGTTAATTTGTTTGGTTACTTTGAATTGAGCAGTAAAACTCTCAGAAAGAGCGCAAGCATAGTAATATGCCTGAAACTCATTAAGTGATATGAACTCCATACTTGTGAAGGTACAACCTTGTCATTACTTCCCTTCTTTGGAGTTGTGTCATTAGTGCCACAATTAACTTGATGCTCTACAATAGGATGTTCTTGTATCGAAAGTGAAGAATCCTTTGTTGCGAAATTAGGCGAGATAAGAGGAGGATGGGGGATGTCCGCAATCAGCAAAATCTGTGGTGGATCCATCGAGATTTAGAACCACAGATTAACCTTCCACTGCATCAAAAGATAAATAATTTCTTGAATTAGAATGAGACTATGAAAACATAAAGTATATACATGGTAATTTTCATTTAGTCCATGTAAATCAAAATTGGTTCCCTATAAAGATTTCTATCATTTTCTTTTCTTGATCTCCTCTAACCAAGTAATCCAAATTTTTCATTTCCAATCAATTCTTACCCTAAAGAAATCCCTATGCACGGTATTTCTGGAAAAAAGAACCCAATAAAGCATTCGGGCCTGTTCGGCGTCAAGACGGGAACGGGAATGGGCTTGGGAACAGAAAATTTTTGAACTAAATTTTATTGTGCTCATGGGGAAAAAAAAATTCAGTCTGAGTGAATCTTTTTTTTCCCACGTGCACAGTACCACACCGAACAAGCCCTTCAACTAGCACAATTGTACAAGAAATTTTACTCGGTACAAAATTTCCCTAACATTCTTAATGAAAGCCTCATCTTGGGTGTTCTCTCTAATTTGAAAGGAAAATCGATTAGTAGAGAAATTAAAAGAAACAAGATATCTAACTTACAAGTGATTAAGCAAAAATATCCATGGGGCGTCGGAGGAGGCAGAGCGTCGGAGGTTGCACGGAGGGGTCAGGGGAAAACTGCTGGGGCGCGGGGCAAGAAGGCACAGGGATGGGTGAGGGAGACGCGTGGGGGAGAGGCAACCTGGTGATTTGGGATTGGAGCAAAGGACAGAGACGAAGAGAAGAGACGAAGAGGCAGTACTGGAGACGATTTCTCTGAAAATTGTCGCTAATGAATTTTTAATCTCATCCGTTAATCAAATAGATAGATGTATGATTTAGAGTTAGAGGTTCAATGGAGGCAGTGGAACCCGAAATTTTTATTAATAGAAAATAAAATAAAAAAATATCGACATTGAAGAACGTTTTCGCTGGAATTCGAGATGTAACCAAAACGTGATCGTCTATAACATCCAGGGCACTGTAGCTGGACGTTATAAACCATAACGTTCAGTTAATCTGATCGCTAATGATCTCTAATTAACAAAAAACACTGTAGCTGGACGTTATGGTCTATAACGTCCAGCTACAGTGATTTTTTTTTTTCAAAAAAATCGCAAACTGAAGCAAGCAAAAAAAAAAAAAACACTGTAGCTGGACGTTATGGACCATAACGTCCAGCTACAGTGTTTTTTGTTAATTAGAGATCATTAGCGATCAGATTAACTGGACGTTATCGATCATAACGTCCAGCTACAGTGCCCTGGACGTTATGGACCATCACATTTTTGCTACATCTCGAATTCCAGCGAAAACGTTCTTCAATGTCGATATTTTTTTATTTTATTTTCTATTAATAAAAATTTCGGCAGTAAAACCCTCCTCTAAATAAAATAGCAACTGTTCATTTTAGCATATAAAATTGTGCATTTGCAACACAGACAATGCTGCATTTCAGGATGATTTCAATAATTTTTATGAATGTTCAAAAAGATGAAGGATAATAATGGAAGATAATAATCTGAACATAACATAACAAAGACTATACGGTAACCCTGCTTGGCTGCTTATTACGAAGGACAATTATCTCAAGAATTTATTGTTGTGTTCTAATTTTTTCATCCAGATAAACTCTATATATGTCAGGCTAAAAATTCTAATGTAACATAATATCATTTTATAAGAACAACTGAAAATATTGATAAATACAAAAATTATTACTTTTATATTTAATGAATAAAATTACAAATTTTCAATTTATAAGTGGACTTGGCCCTCTTTTTCCTCCACTGAGATCCACCCTGGTTATGAATTTAAAAAAACAGTGAGAGATCCAGCCTCGTTATAGTTACAGTGCTTCGTTTATTCTAGCAAGTTCCATTAAGTTTCTTGTAAACGTCTTCAAAATTGAAAGCAAATGTATTACAGCGTTGACACAAAAAAAAAATTCTGAAAGCTTCAACTATCAACGCAAGTAATGCAAAAGAAATCCAAAAAAATGAGCAGAAGCCACGCTCTTATATACAAGCTTTTTCTTTGCTTCGACTAAATACAAACATTTCCAAACTAAATTACAATGCAGGCAATATTTTATACAAATATACTCACAATTAATTAAACAAACAAAATAACAAACAAAATAACAAACAAAAAAGGCAACCTCACAAGCAAACCTCCTCTAACCTTGAGGAAGAAGGGCCGTATGAACAAACCAATCACAACTGTTGTAGAAGGGAAAAAAAAAGGAAAAAAAAAATTGAAAAAAACGAAAGCACGAAATTGGGAGCAGAAGCAGCTAAAAAGGCACTGATGCTGTCCCCTTGGACTTGCACATCGACTACCAAGCAGCAGGTCCCAGAACCAGACTCCTCCAATATAGTCCTGCCAGGACTAAACCACTATTCTCTAGATTTCAAGGGGCAAAATTAAATTAAAACAGCAGAAGGGCCATCTTTAGCCTGTTTTGTTTCCATTTTGGTAGTTTTGTAAAAGCCTCCTTTGCCATCCCAAACTTCTCTCGGAACTCAGCTGAAGAGAGGTATGTCTGTATGGTACCAGCAAAAGAAATGTTATGTACCAGTAAAGATCTGAATAGAAAGAGGTGGGGGGGAGGGGGAGAGAGAGAGAGAGAGATCTGTACCTCTCGCTTGGTGGCATCAATATCGGGTGCCGGATCAGTAGATGCTGTTATGAGGCGATGATATGGGTATAGAGTGAGCCCTTCCTCATCCTCTGGCTCTCCTTCTTTGACATCTTCTTGTATTGTTAATGCTCCTAACCTCTTGCTCATTATTGTGAGGCTATCCTTCCCGTTGCTGTTGTTTTTGGATTGTGTTTGTGTTTTGTTATTTGCAACCACACTGGTTTGTTGGCTCTTGGGGCTCACTTCACAACCCATACAATTAAAGAAAGTCAATCAACTAAAATAAATGAACAAGCTACTAAATATTGGACTTGTTTAATAATTAATTAGATCATGAAATAACATATCCTTTGCAGGTTAATCTGAATGTTTTACCAAATTATAGTATACATGTCTCGTGTTTGCAATTAACATCAGAACCTAAATTAAATAAAAAAAAGAGCATGCAATCCTTTTTTCTATAAACCCAATATTTATCTATATATAATTCATCTTATAGTTGGATGCAACATTGGAATCCATTCGCTTACCACAACAGAATTTTAATTTGGCGAAAAAATTGTGGGTGATTTTGCAAATAACAAATATGTATGGGAGTATTTGCAGTTTGATTGGTTGATTTTGTCATTTGATTGCCATTTTGGTATGTAAATGTCCCATTATAAACAATTATTCTGATACTCACAGAAAAATATCCTATTACAATCATGACATGGTTATTTACCGTTCAAAAAAGGTGACGTAATGTTCCTTAATAAAGTGTAAGCATATGTACCTTTAACCACCCTTGGGATGAGGTTTTGAGTTGGAGGCTTCTCAAAAGACGACGACAGAGCTGCGATTGCTGCTGCCTTGGGAGGCGGTTGTATTTTTGAGGGGTCAGGTGAGAGGGATCTTGGTTGCAATTTTCTGACCACTGGGGGTGGGGTTGAGAGGTTGCGGTCAGGTTTCTCAAAATTTGCAGCTAGGGCATTAAATGCTGGAGATCGGCCTCTGACACGTACCCGGTCTGGGCTGAAAGACATGCTCCTACTAGACCTGCCTTGTGCATTGTCAGGTACGCTTGAGCGGCCAGTATGTGACGTGATCTGTGTACGTCTCTTCGGCTTCTGATGAATAAAAAAGTGGGAAACATTAATTTGCCAAAGTGTAATTGCTAGTTAGATCCATCCATTAGGTTAATTCTGAATACAAGAGCTAAAATACTAGCACAGGCATTTTATTGAACACTTAAATATTCTTTATTAAAATAATGATGATGAAAATGAAAAGATCATTGCAGTGAAATTGGTATATCCACTTGTGAAGTACTTGAGAGAGGAAATATAAAATTTAGATATGATCTGTGTCAAACTGGCAATTCTCCATGCATTCCTGGAAGTGTACAAGATTGCAGATAAACTTTTATTTGTATTAAAAAAACTCAAAAAATTCTCTTTTTTTTTGTGAAAGACCATGGCAGATGGGAGTGCATATCCTCTGAGATATCTCAACTTGCATGACCAACGTGTACGGTGCCTATTCGAGGATAGCGCAGGGAGCCTGTATTATTTGTGCTTTGAGATTCGTGCAGAATGTATTTGAACGGTTGAGATTTTCCAAAAAAAAACACTCAAAGTCTAGGATATCTCAGAGCATGCGAATTCGGCAGATGGAGGTTATAAAAAAAAATACCAAATTCAGTGCACAAAAATCTTCCACATCATCCAACTTTTATGAGCCATTTCAAAAGGTTATCAAGACAATTAATTCCTTTAGTAAGCATAACACAAACTAAAGATACGCAGGTACCCTTTGCACGGAACCTCGTCTGCTTAAAGGCATGAACAGATTTTAACTACTAGCATACTGGGTGCAATGGCTCTTATCATTTTAGAGAAGCATATTTCTTTTTATTGTTTTTCTTCTTCTTTTCTTTCCATTTTTCTTTAAACTATACCCATCAATTACCAAATCCACAAATAAAATCCGTTATTAGTTTCAGAATTTTCACTGAACAGTTGTTTCCTTTAATTTACATTGCTGACAACGTTTATTGGACCTCTTTTATCTATTTAAAAATGTCATGAAGGTTATCTTAGTATTTACTATTAAGATATATAAACTTACAACTAATGTTGCTGTTACACCATTTTTCAGGATAGCCAACTTCCGCTGAAACGAGTTACCATGCATCTGCCAGTAAAGAAATAATAATTCTTTTAATCTGTAAAATAACTATACATACATACAACAGATAGTTGCATTAGGAGGCAAAATATGGTAACCGGTAAATAATCTAGAAAAGCATAAGTGACATTTGAAAGGGCATGGACATGTTTGATAGTTGCCTGTCTACATACCGTGAATTTTGCAGGGTTCCATGTGAAAAACCGAGTGAAGAATGGAGGTTCACACCCTTCGTTGATAACATAAATCGGTGTTTCTCGTGAGAAATTTTCCATTAGTACATCATTTTCAACAAATTTCTGGTAAACACAAAAAGGACTACAAGGTTAGGGGCAGGGGAGGAGTGGTAGTTGAGAGATTATTATATTCACAACTTTTGGTTTTACAATTCACAAAACACTGACTCATTACTATGGGATTCTGCACATTACAACCAACATTAAGGAAAAGCATAAGACCAAGCTGGAACTAATATTTCGGTCTTGTTTGCAAATCTAGCATTCAAACAAAAGTTGTTCGCGTTAATCTAAAGGTCAGTATTATTTGCTAAATCTAGAAGATTTTGGACAATCAGTAGCAAATATAAGAAAAGTAAGAACAACCTGCACATGAAAAATATCACGAAATAATTGGTGCAACTGCAAAAAACCCTTACCATGAATCATATCCTTGTCTTATCTTTCAGTGATAGTTTTAACATTGCAGGATGCAAAATTTTCTTAATCATAAATAGTAAAAAGCAAAAAAAATGAAAGCAAAAATGAAAGAAAGAAACAAAGCAAGAGCAAGAGATGATATAGAGTAGTACCTCCCCGATTCTTAAAGCCTGTGAGCGGCTTTCTGGATGGATTTGTTGGCCAACCCAAACACATACATAAGTGTGGCAATCCAAAATAAATATATCTTCTGTCATTAAATCATCTTGCGTGAAGTTAAATATTTCATTGACCTGCAATTATGTGAATTGTAACAATTCCTGAATATGTTACATAAAGATACAATAGAGATGCACCTCAGTGATTCATACCTTCAATTTGTCTTCATGTTGATCATATTATTTTGAGCAAGAAGAGAGAAAAATATGTCAGAGAATGAAAATATAAATAAATTCAGAATGTTTTTTAACTTCTGAGTTTACATAAGATTTATTTCAAGTGTAGATGCCAAATATGGAATGAACAAAGAGAATAAAACATATCTGATATTTACCTTGAGAGAAAGAAGAAGAGAAAAGGTGGGGATCAGTTTCAGTTTCCCTGACGAGCTTTTGGCTCGGATATTCTGATTTGCCGCCCAACGAGTACCAAAATTGTTCCGTTTCTGATCCTTCTCTTTGCACTCTTGATTGCATATTGGGCTGTATATAGGCAAATATTCGATATCACTATACAAACTAAAGTCAATTCAAACTTCACAGTTGATTTCCAACAGTTACGATAGCTTTAGCATTAGTTACTAAACACAAGTTCCACTAAATATGTACTCATTAACTCACCCTCTCTCTCCCTCCCTCTATAAACCCATTGTTATATTATGTACAGATATTATTAAAGGAAGCGAACAGACTTGTAATGAAAATGATTGGATATTCCAGTACTACCAAAACCCAAATTCTAGGAAGTTTATTGCTATTATACAAAAATGGCATTTTCTCTTTTTATGACCTTAATAAGATCTAGCATCCTTTCTGCCAGCTCTTGGTCCACAGTTGTCGTGAGACTTCCAGCCCATGTAAAAACTGTGTTGCCATTATGTAATATGTAACAATAAGACGAATTAAGAGACGATGCCACCTGATAAAATAAACACATCAACATGTAAAAAGAAAAGTAGACAGTTGAGGGTCAATTGAAGCAGAGTTAGATTCCTTTGAGATTGCTAGCAATAGCTACTGTTTATTAAGAAGAAACTGGGTTATGAGCTTATGTAATGAATTTTAAATTTTTATTTCTTTTGGCATTTTTTGTCTTTTCTTAGTCTTTTGGTGCTAATCGCGAGATTGATAAAACACAACAGTTGTGATTTATTCAATGCAAGGCAAGAACTCTTTTCACCATCTTCAAACTTGCTACAGGAAAATAGAAAATAACAAAAAAGAACAGAAAAGAGTTGACATAATACCGGATCAACTTGAATAGCTTGCATATTCTCTGGTCCCGTGCCTTGAACCCGAAATAGTCCTAGTCCATTTTCTGAATATATCTCATCGCGAAGGGCATTTTCAGAAATAAAACATTTGTATCCAGAACTAAGACCTCCCTATATAAAACATACCAGACTTATTTAATTGCTAGTTGGTGATTAAAAATAAATAAAAATAGAATTGAACAAATATGTACCTTATAAACTATAAAAGTTTGGAAGATGACAAAGAATTGAATGGGCTCCTTCCCATCATAAAGACGTGCCTGAAAATGAAACATATGTTATTGGACAAGGGGACCACAATATAGTTGTCACATTTAAAACATTTTCCATTTTTTTACTGACCTGAGTAGCCTGAAATTTAACAGATTCCACCATCTTGTTAGCAAGTGATATTGCTGCATTTCTCTCTTCCTGAAAGTTGTCAATTCTTGTTGTGTAAGATAAATTTACCTGTCTCTCAAGCCCTGTTATCCCCAGTTCTCTTCCTTTTTTATCTCCCGGAAAATAGTTTCAATTTGTAATTAGGAGGTTTATAATCATCCAAAGAATAAGATAGCAAAAATAACACAGAAACAAGTTGAGGGTATAATAGGAAAAATTTCAACAAAAACAGAAAAAGATAACCTCAGTACTTCTCTTGCCAAACCATGTTCCAATGATATACTCATCTTTTTCATCACCAGAATATGTATATTGAAATATATAGCAATCGCCTCTGTAAAATTTAAATTGGTCATTTGCTGATAGAAGTGACTTCTCTTTTCCATTCACTCTCCATACCTGCAGTTAAATTTCAGAAAGTTTCCATTCAACGAAGTTTTAGGTACAAATTATAACCAAGCAGAGGGAATAGGGACTAAAATGAATATCATATGGAAAAGCACCTGTAAGTTGCCAGTACAATCGATATAAGGTTGAGGTTCTTCTTTCACAGGTGTAGCCTTCAAGAGGCCTTTCACATTTAACCCTTGCCTCCTTAAAAGTGCTATCAAAGAGAAATAATCAAAGAAGTGTTAAACTATGTGAACAAGAAACTCATGTGTTAATAAATTTGCCAGATACTGCACTAATTAGGTATAGATATAGATATAATACAAAAAGAACCAATATAAGTTGACTACTATGACATAGCAACGTATTTGCCTTTTTCTTTCTTTATTTAAGCTCTACTAGCAATATTGAGGTATAGTTGCAGAAGTAAGACTTAATTGAGGTTGAATTAGGTCCAATTGAGGCTTGATTCAGGCATAATTGCAGAATTAAAGGTAAATGAGGTTTACCAGAGTTAAATTGAGACTTGATTAGGTTAAGTTAAGGCTTAATGCACCAACAAGATTAACTGGCTAAACACAGAGTTGGATAACTGGTACCGTATAGTACCAGCATTATAATGGAAGAGAGGGGTTGAGTACAAACCAGCAACTTTTCCTCTGCCCTCCTCGGAGACTGCCACAGTAGCATCTTGAGGCCATCTATCGAACTTTGACTTGAAAACAGCTGTCTCAAATCCCTCTATAATTCGTATCACATTGGCTTTATGCCGGCCTGGTTCACGAAGCAATTCCTACATATATAAAATGACATATACAAATATCTTGAAAAGTTATTTTATCTGAGTCCTTTGGAGACAAAGGAGCACTAATCCTGAAAGAATGCATTAACTGTTATCAGTGTTTAATTACGCGCGATATATTAGGAGGGAAAATTGAAATATGGATTAAACAAAATTCAAAATATAAGGTTATTTAAAGTTAAACTAATGCTTAATAGCGCAACTAGAGATTAATGGGTTGAATCAGGCTTATGATTGTGGTTGCTCAAGGGGATTCAATTGAGGTTGTTAAATTATTGGGTTATGTCCGGGAGAGGGATGAAGTGGGAGAACTCTTATACCAAGCAAGAGCAATAATAAAAGCTATTCATTAATCCTCCAGTTAAATCCCGCTGCCCTTGAGGGATTGGGTTAAGTTGAGAATGAATTGCAACTTTTCTAGATGATATGGATTAAAAAAAATGAATGAAAAGCTAAGAAAAAAAAAAAAAATTACCTCAGCAGCTGCACTAGCACTCTTCCTAGCTTCAAGTGAGGTATCCCGTCCCATCCAAACATAAATTTCAGAGCCACAATCTAACAAATAACACTTGTTTGTTTCTAGCATCTCTCTTATCATGTTTTCACCACCCAGAGGAACTGTTTGTCCTTTACTTACACTACAAGAGTAAAGGAATAATTAGAAAGAATTCAAGCTAAGAAGAAAGTTATTTCTGATCTCCTTATTTTGACTAGAATTCCTACTTTGGGAAAACTAGCACAAGTGCACAAGCAAAAAATTTACATATCCAGAGATGGAAAAAGGAAGGAGTGTAGATTTGCAATACCGAAGCAATTTGGTGGACAAAACATTGTCGATTTTGCCATTATCGTCAGATGAGACAGCTTTTCTGGGAAGAGGCGCGAAGCCTCCAAAAAAAACCCAAAACTCACCAGCATCTGCATCTGCCATCAGTCTCCCATCCTCTTTTTTTTCAGAACAAAGAAACAATTAGTTAATGATTCACAGATGGAGTTGTGCAAATTGTATCAGATATCACACCACCTAACCTTTCTCTTATTTGGAACCAACAACCATTAGAGAAATATTTGATAAAAAACCATTGCCTTGATGATTAATTTTTCATCATAAGTTTACCTTTCTTATGCAGGAACCCCAACACTTCAGAGTTTTGATGTGTGCATGCATATGTACAGGCATTATTGCTTGTATAACTAAGTTTGGTTTATTTATGGATTATTAGATTTTCCGATGCCAACTTTTGATTAATTTACAATCTGGCCAGGAGAAAATAACTTACCTACAGCGGCCACTTCGCACTTTCCATCATGGTATGTGTCTTTGATGTATTGAACCACCTCAAGAGCTTTAGCCCGCTCTTGAATAGATGTGTTTGACCCGTTAAACTGAAATATCTTGGACTTGGTGTCTAGAATGAATATATCATCATGATTCAAGGATGACCGTGCAAAAGGAACCTACTCCAAAAGAAAGAACTTATTTTTTGATGCACAAATGAAAATGAGAGATTTTCAGGATAAAGTCCAAGTTTGCCTAAAACCTCAAAACAAATATATACCCCCCACCCCCCCAAACGCACAAGAGAAAAAGAACAGCTAAAAGGAAAGATAAGGGTAAAAGCTCATCTATATATTTAGTATTTGTAATGAATACAGTCACCATCTAGTCATGACCTTGCTAAGAAAATCTAGTTACAAAGAAAAGGGCGATTATAAAAATAAAAAAGTAATAAAAAGACAAGGATAAATTTCATGCACGCCCCTAAAACTCTTCAAAGTATCTTTTCACCTAATACGTTTCTATAAAAGGGGAACATCCCCCGTAAAATTTGATGTATTTTTCCATCTTGTTTGGCAGAACTACTATGCTGCAGTAGCAGATATTCCTTGTTTTGCGGGTTACAAAAGTAATTTTCACGAAAAAAGGGAATTTACCTCTTTAACATGAACTACATGTTTCCCTCTGCAAACGAACAATCGTGTAACATGGTCTCGCTCACTCATCTCGCTATGCTTAGACCCAGATGTTGCACCGCCTTTCTGGGGAATAATACATGGCTTGAAATAAGAAAGAAATTTCTCCGTCTCATTTCCTTGCACTTCCCTGTACTGTACTGCTCGGCCCCCTAGTGCTGCATCTAGCTCTACAGTTATAACTGCTGCGGTCCCTGCAACTTCCTATATAAAATTTAAGAAGGAATCAGTTTCAATAGTTTTAACTCAAAGACCCTATTATGAATCAAGATCCAGTTAGATTTATCTTAGATCAACCCTACAGTATTCAAAAGCTGTACTTTGGCCTCAAATTGATTAATTTGTGTAACTAAGCTTAAATTACTCAGCCTGCCCCAATTAACTCTTATATTTCCAAATTGTTCTAAAGCCCAATTTCGCATCAATTAACTGCAAGTTTGTGGAATCCTAAAATCCTAAATTGTGTGATTTACCCAATTTAGACCTGTTATTATGCAATTAACCATCAGTTGTGTACTAAGCCCCATTTTAGTCTTGTACTCTGATGCTATGTTTAGTGGCATCTAACTCCAATATCATCGCTTCCGTTGTCATTAGAAAAAAAAACTAAATTGTGGGATGTTCTGTGAGTTGTGATGGGAAATTTTCAATTTCTGACATTATTACACAAGCGATTATCATACAAGTGACATGGACAAGGAAGCACATTACCTAACCAGTACGACATTGTTTTGTAAAATTTTGGAATTAAGCCAAACTTATTATAAATTAGCATTAACTATTACCAAAACGTGCAATTGGCTTGTAATTCTTTTTTATAATGTGCTCAAGTTATCCAAAATTAGCTCAACTTATCCAATTGTGTGAAGAACAAAACTAAACAAGTTAAACAATTTTGGTATGCACCAATTATGGTACAATACCAGTCAGTGCATACCAATTCTTAACCTTGGTTTGAGATCTTACCTGAGTAGTATCTTTACCGAGCCAATAGTGAATTTCATGCCGCAAAGACCCATTTTTCAACGCGGTAGTCTATTTGACATAATGAAAATTTCAGTAAATAAAAGTTTTGCAAAGATTAAAGAATTTAACCAAAATTCAGTTTCTCGAACTTTGTGGATAGTACAGGGTTTACCTTTAGAATGATATATGCATCGCTCATGAAGAATTTTCCGTGAGAAGATTTCGGCACAAGTACTGGTCGGGAATTCTCAATTCGCCAAATTTCTAAGCCACTATCAGATATTAAGGATCACACGATAATTATAGAAATTAAAATTAGATCATCTTTTACTATGGGAAACTCAATAACATGAAGATTAAAATTTTATTGTATAATGATGAAAATCTCAAGAATAGAAATAAACGGATACGCCTTTTGGCCAGCTCCCTGAAAAGCTGGGTCCAGGTCCCGCATGGAAACAGCCATATTTGCCTTTGTCTGCTTCGAATATACACCTGTTGTATTTTTTTGTAATTTTTGTTTTACGAGGGAGGAGTACGTGTGCTGAAAAAATAAATAAATAAATATATCAATCTAGTGTCTGCTGTTACAACAATAATGAAGATGAACAAGGTTCATCGATGCCATAGAACTTGAATAGAACAGTATGCCAGATCGTACCACAGACATACCATGTTCAGGACTTCTACTCGGTATGGTAGCAGTATGCACTGCATGGTAAGGCTATAGTGGATGTGTTTTTGTTCTTCATTTTATTTTGGGCACAATGGCAAGGTCATGGCACTAGGAAGTCCGGTACCAGTCCCAAATCTTTCATCGGTACCATACCATTATAACAAGACTGCTAATAGTTACTTTATTACAAAAGAACTTATTGAAAACCTTACAAACCTTAAGAAATAACCTCACAATGTGTGAAATTCAAATATAAAATGTCATATGCTAAAACCTAATAAATTACAGACACATAATTATTAGCACTCACCAATTCTAATATAATTCACATTCAATCCATTTGCATTGAGGATTTGAAAGCACATTTAACCAGCACCAGGTCTAATGTCTCAAATAAATTTACATGGACTACCCACTATCCCAAGCCTGACCCCCCCCCCCCCCCCCCCCCTCCCCACTCTCTCTCTCTCTCTCTCCGGGAACAAAAAAAGAATAAACAAAGAGAGAATGAAAGCATGGATTTCCCTATGGCAAGCCATAAAAAAGAGCTATGCAAATTTTCAATTCTGATTTTTTTATCTAAGAATGTATTTGGATTATGATTCCGGAGAAATTCAGTGAGAGCTAAAAAGTACAAGATAACATTTGCAAACAAAAATGTCACATTCATACCTAAAACAACAGTATCAAGAGAGGATGGCATGTTTATACAAACAACTACCAACGTAAATAAACTCAAATTAATCTAAAAGACCTTTCCAGAAAAGCTCAAATTCAACATAGCAACCAAACTAAATAGATCAAAAATTCGACCTGACTGTCATTCAAAAGAAAAGGGAAGGGAAAAACATCCAACATCAGAAAAAATTTCAATTTTTTCGAAAATTCTTGTTTTGGCGTACCTTAATGGTGGCCATCTCGATCTGAGCACCTCAGATCAGGTCTCTCTCTCTCTCTCTCTTTCTCGAACTAAGGGACGACCAACGTATTAACTAAACTGATCTCGATTTGGTCAAATTACTAATGTATATTAATTAATATCCTTTTACCGATTAAAAAATAGCACGTCCCCATGACCAAAGCACCGTAAGAGATCACTGTAAACATGATTTAAATTTAAATAAGAAACAGTAAGATACATTCAGCTGGTCTAACCTTAGTACTTGGAATGATGGAATCGGTGGTTAGATAAAAATTGGAGAGGTAGTGGAGTAGATGTAATGGTAAGTTGGTAACTAGTTCGCTTCCTCATGGTTTTGGAAGAGAGAGAGAGAGAGAGAGGAGAGTGAGCAAGCTTTTTTCTCTGTTTTTTTTTTTGTGAGAGAATGTCAGGTACTGGTCTACTGCCCGAAATTTTTATTAATAGAAATAATAATAAAAGAATGTCGATATAGAAGAACGAATTCGTCAGAATTTTAAATCTAACAAAGACGTTATTTTTGGTAACGTCCCAGGGGACGTTACCAACGATAACGGCCCGATTAAAATCGCTAATCAGCTTCTTAAAAAGCTGGCCGTCGCCAACGATGACGTCCAGAGCAAAAAAAAAAAAAAAAAAAAAAAAATATGTGGCCGTCACCAACGATGACGGCCAGACTTTGCGTTTTATTTTCTCCGATATCAATGCCAGACTTTGCTTTTTATTTCCTTAAAATGTGGCCGTCTCCGATATTTGATATGCTCAATATTTTTTCTTAAATTGTTAAAAAGTTTTTATTTAGACTATTAAACAATAATTAATTTTGAAAATCCAAACCGTTCAACATGTTCGAAATATTGAAATGTGCTTCGAGACCAAATTTTACATTTTTTGGAATTTTTTTACTATTTATTAAGCCATTTTTTCAATCGCTGATCCGGTGGTCCAGAAAATTTTACTGTTTACCGTTGGATCAGTAATTTTCAAAGTGGCTTAATAAATAGTAAAAGAATTCCAAAAAATGTAAAATTTGGTCTCGAAGCACATTTCAATATTTCGAACATGTTGAACGGTTTGGATTTTCAAAATTAATTATTGTTTAATAGTCCAAAAATATATATTAATTAAATGTAAAACTGCTCAACATGTTCATTTAATTAATATAAGCAACACCGCAGTTTTACATTTAATTAATATATATTTTTGGACTATTAAACAATAATTAATTTTGAAAATCCAAACCGTTCAACATATTCGAAATATTGAAATGTGCTTCGAGACCAAATTTTACATTTTTTGGAATTCTTTTACTATTTATTAAGCCACTTTGAAAATTACTGATCCAACGGTAAACAGTAAAATTTTCTGGACCACCGGATCAGCGATTGAAAAAATGGCTTAATAAATAGTAAAAAAATTCCAAAAAATGTAAAATTTGGTCTCGAAGCACATTTCAATATTTCGAACATGTTGAACGGTTTGGATTTTCAAAATTAATTATTGTTTAATAGTCCAAAAATATATATTAATTAAATGTAAAACTGCTCAACATGTTCATTTAATTAATATAAGCAACACCGCAGTTTTACATTTAATTAATATATATTTTTGGACTATTAAACAATAATTAATTTTGAAAATCCAAACCGTTCAACATGTTCGAAATATTGAAATGTGCTTCGAGACCAAATTTTACATTTTTTGGAATTCTTTTACTATTTATTAAGCCACTTTGAAAATTACTGATCCAACGGTAAACAGTAAAATTTTCTGGACCACCGGATCAGCGATTGAAAAAATGGCTTAATAAATAGTAAAAAAATTCCAAAAAATGTAAAATTTGGTCTCGAAGCACATTTCAATATTTCGAACATGTTGAACGGTTTGGATTTTCAAAATTAATTATTGTTTAATAGTCTAAATAAAAACTTTTTAACAATTTAAGAAAAAATATTGAGCATATCAAATATCGGAGACGGCCACATTTTAAGGAAATAAAAAGCAAAGTCTGGCATTGATATCGGAGAAAATAAAACGCAAAGTCTGGCCGTCATCGTTGGTGACGGCCACATATTTTTTTTTTTTTTTTTTTTTTTGCTCTGGACGTCATCGTTGGCGACGGCCAGCTTTTTAAGAAGCTGATTAGCGATTTTAATCGGGCCGTTATCGTTGGTAACGTCCTCTGGGACGTTACCAAAAATAACGTCTTTGTTAGATTTAAAATTCCGACGAATTCGTTCTTCTATATCGACATTCTTTTATTATTATTTCTATTAATAAAAATTTCGGGGTCTACTGCTGGACTGGGCGTTGCAAAAAACTGGTTGCTCTTGGAGTACCATTTAATGAACAAGTTCAACGCTAGTGCTCGGATGGACTTTATGAGATTGTCAACAACTATATTTTTCAGTGATTAGAGTTGGATGTAAATATAAATATAAATAATAGACGAAAGTTAAAATTCAGTGAATAGAGTTGGATAAATAAATTTGAGTTTCCAAAAACAGATTTTAAGTAAAGTTGAGTGACATCTTGATAATATTTTTTTATATTATACTTGCATGCACAAATAACTGACAAGACATTAAAGCATGAGTTTAGTGTTAAAACTTGATGTAGCTTGTAAACAAATATAGTGTTTTAGCTAGTTACTGCCTCAAAAAATAGTGCATATAAACCATTAAATTTTAGATATAAAATTCAGAGTTAGATCACTCCTACCATTTAATTCATTCAATTAAAGAACCTTTAAAGTTATTGATTTTCAAAGTCAACATCAACTGTCTTGGTAAAAAGATGTGTTGTTTAGTATATTTTAAGACTACCATAAAATGAGATAAAAAAAGTGATAATAAATTTTCTGAATTGACATTACTGACATGAATTATCAAATTTAAAAAAAAATTGAGAGAGAAAAATAAATTCTATCTTTGAAAACTAATTTTTCTCTTAAGAAAATAACTTGTTTTAAGATGACATGCAAAATAAATATTGATGTACACATAATTATTTTTAAAGTAACAAGAATATGATTCATACAGACAAATTTTATTGTTGCGAGAAACACCTCTCTCAATTGATTAGCACGTTGGCCAATTTATTTATTTATTTTGCCTTTTTGAGTAAAGGAAATAAGTATTCAAAAATTAGTTGGTTATTTTATTTAATGGTCATATTTGTGAAGGGAAAAAAAAAAATCTCCCATAAGGCCATAACCATCTATTCTTATTTCCTTAGTAGAAGGTTGTGGTTTTTGCATTGAATGCTGTGCATGTATCACCGTAACCCCTTTCTCCAACCAAGAAGCGTTTTTATGAAAATAGCTAATATTTACGAGAACTAACAATAATATATAAGTTTTTAAGTACAGAAAATTATAAATGAAATTAATTATTTTTTTATTGAATGTATATATTAAAATTTTAGTTTTTCAAAATTTGTTATCTAAACTCGCGTGTTCACCAAATATTCCGGATCATGCTATTAGTAAAATATATATGTTTTTGTCTTTTTTACGAAGAAGATAGACATAATTTTTTTTTATTTACAAATTCACAGGCCCTGGAACTACTAACGGTGAGAAGGATTATAGTGAGTTTGGTGGTCACAAGCAAAATCATATAATAACATTTCTTAGAACAAAATTAATCAGAAAGATGATTCAAATGTCTTTTTTTTTTCTTCATATATCATACTTCTATTTTTTAATATTCTAATAACAAAAAAATTTACTGTATATGTTAAAATAAAACCGTTAAATATGATTTATATCATTTTCTCTATATTTACATAAAAAAATTATCAATTTTCAATTATGTTTTGGAAAATCAATAAGTTGATAAGTCGGAAAAAATCAATGAATTTTAACACCAATAAGTTAGAAAATCAATGTCCAAAATTTTATTTATATTAATATATTTTGCAAGTTTTTGATGCCAATCAAAACAAAGTTAAAACATTGTAATATTTTATATATGCATGGAGATAGATATAAGATATTATTCAAATTTAACGGTTTTATTTTGATATTTAACTTTTAAATTTGAAGTTATTCATGTTTTGAAAAATTGGAGACATGCGATTGATAACAAATAACTTTTTTTTTTAAAGTCAAATATAAGAATGAAAAAGTCAATTGCATAAAAAGGTGGTATTGTCCTGTGAAATCGTTGTATGCTGGCCAAAATTCCAGTAAGAAAAAAAATCGATATTAAAAACAAAACATATAACATCACATGCGAGGGATGTCTAGAATGAACACACTTTAATCTACAAGTTACGTCCAAAGTAGTACTGAATAAAGAATGAGGAGGGTTCTAATACCTCATGATTTTCATACCTCATTATATTTTATATTTTTGTTTTCAAAGTTTAAACTATTGATTCGAACTGCTCAACATGATATTCATACTAAAATATAGTTGGAGATGAAATTTTATAAATTTTGAAATTTTTTTACTATTTTTTAAGATAGGTTCAATATCACTGTTTCTAGACCGTTCAAAAACAATGATTTTCTATCTATCTAAAAAAATAGTAAAAAATTTCTAAAAATTAAAAAATTTCTTCTCCAAGCATATTTAAGTATGGATATCATGTTGAGCGGTTCGGATTGACAGTTTAGACTTTCAAAACGAAGATATAAAATATGAGGTATGACGAGGTATGAAAGGTATGAGGTATTGGAACCCTCCTCATAAAAAAATGTAGGAATTGGATTTTGTTCAAAGGACTTTGGACAAAATCTCATTCAAAGCCGAGTCTTACCGTTTGATTTGCTTTAAGATTCATGCCAACATATTTAAAACTTAATAACTCTGAATGGCTTCGTAAATTTAAATCATCCATATAAAATTTAACATGGATCGGACGGTTTACAACTGATTTTGGATTATTTGTCCAAAGCCCTTTGGACAAAAACTCCACCCAAAATGGTATCGTATGCATAATTTAAATTCTGAGTTACTTAAAGAAAACAATCAATTCATTTCATTTTGCATTGCCAAAAATATTAAAAAAATTGCAAAATTTAGTTTAGACTGAATTAAATTATATTCTAATCGAACGGTCTGAATTTTAAACTCAAAATTTAAGATGCTTTGAAGAGTATACGGGCGGCAGCAAAACCTGCCTTCTTTTGTACGCAAAATTGTATATATTTTGGTGCTGAACTGCTGATCACGACAAAAGGAAAATAATTTTACAAGTAGGTGAGCGAGACACAAAATAAAGGAGCTGGTCGGCCACCGTCCTATCCTACTCTAGCTCAACAATTAAAGGCGCCGTTGTTAGGCGACTTAGCAAAACAAAAAAATATACCTAATTCATTTTTAGGAACTTCACATCAACCTTTGATGTATACTTGTGTTGATCCATGATTTCAATAAAATCGGTGGTTTTCTACTTTATAAAAAAATAAATACAACTAATTCAATTTTTGGTCCAACTTATCTACTTGTGCCCCGGTTATAATCTGATGAACATGAAGCTGTATAAATAACATAATTAAGTGTCTAATTCGTTAATCGAATGACTTGATTGTCAGATCAAATCCTCTCCAGTCTCTAATTCATCAAACAGACCGAATTTTTTTTCATACGATCTTTCAAAAAAATAATAAATTTAACAGCCACTTTTTATAGATAAACTCAACAATCACTTTAAAAAAAAAATCGGAATTACCAAATTCGCATGCAGGCGCAGATAAGAGGCAAATTGGCGCAGCCAATAACTGCGCAACCAGCGCATATTATATATATATATACAGTGCTTGGCTACTATGCTTATATAAGCATATGCCCACATATGCTTAAATGAGCATTTTTGCGTTTCCAATGTTCAAATGGTCGATCCGACCGTTCATCTTGTTCTCCATATTAATATGTGCCTGGAGACTAAATTTTACATTTTTCTGAATTTTTTTACTATTTATTAAGCCACTTTGAAAGTTCCTGATCTGGTGGTCCAGAATTTTGGAAACACTGTTTTTACTGTTCACCCAGATCAGCAATTTTCAAAGTGGCTTAATAAATAGTAAAAAAATTCAGAAAAATGTAAAATTTAGTCTCCAATCACATATTAATATGGAGAACAAGATGAACGGTCGGATCGACCATTTGAACATTGGAAACGCAAAAATGAGTTATAAGCATATGTGGGCATATGCTTATATAAGCATAGTAGCCAGCCTCTATATATATATATATATATATATCTATATATATATAATTGGGCTAAAATGAGACGTGGAGTAAAACAAGTTTTTGCTTCATGCACTATGTTTCTATTTTGAAAATTCAAACAACCGATCCGAACCGCTCAACATGATATTGAAATGTGCTTGGAGACCAAATTACATTTTTTGGAATTGTTTTACTATTTATTAAGCCACTTTGAAAATCGTTGATCCGGTGGTCCAGAAATTTTTACTGTTCACAGTGGATCAGCGATTTTTAAAGTGGCTTAATAAATAGTAAACAAATTCCAAAAAATGTAAAATTTAGTCTCCAAGCACATTTCAATATAGAGAACATGTTGAGCGGTTCGGATCGGTTGTTTGAATTTTCAAAATGAAAAT
>CM022092.1:5531402-5606402 GCA_011114355.1 Carex littledalei | reverse complement strand
ATGGCGTGGAGTACAAACTTGTTTTACTCCACGTCTCACCCTAGCTCATCTCTCTCTCTCTCTCTCTCTCTCTCTCTCTATATATATATATAGGAGTTGGCTACGGTGCTACGCGTAGCATAGAGGGCCTCCGTGCTACGGCTCAATATTTGAGTTTTCAAAATCCTAACGGTCGATCCAAACCGTTCAACATGATCTCCATATGAATATGTACTTGCAAACCAAATTTTACATTTTTAGAATTTTTTTATTATTTTTTTAGATAGGTAGAAAAACACTTGATCTGAATGGTACAGAATTTTCAGATCAAGTGATTTTCTACCTATCTAAAAAAATAGTAAAAAAATTCTAAAAAATGTAAAATTTGGTTTGCAAGTACATATTCATATGGAGATCATGTTGAACGGTTCGGATCGACTGTTAGGATTTTAAAAGCTCAAATATTGAGCCGTAGCACGGAGGCCCTCTATGCTACGCATAGCATATTAGCAATTTCCTATATATATAGAGAGAGAGGTTGGCTAATATCAAAATGATTGTTTCGGAACCGTGGTGCTACTCATTTGTGGACACCTGCCAACACAGTCCATTCATCCATCCATTTATTCATAATTTAGATGATTAGGATTGAAGTACAAAGAATATTTGAGTTTTGAGAAGACAAATTAATATTTTAACCCTGACAGTCCAAAATATTAATGGATGGATATTTGGTAAGAATTTCCTGTTCATATATTGTTATGGTACATTTAAATTTTAAGAGACTCCGTCTATTTTTATATATTATTTTATAATTTCTGAAAAGGGATCTCACATTGATTAAAAGCTGCGTACTATCACTCCATTTTGATTTTTGTCAGCTATACAGGTACTGGCTGCGCAATTTGTTTCTGCTGATTCTGCAGCTGTGGATTTGGTAATTTTAGTTTTTTTTTTTTTTTCAAACCAGTGACGATTTAGTTTCTTTCTTTAGAAAATGTTAAGAGAAAAAAAATCGGTCAAATAGATCGCTATTATATATAGTCGGGCTAAATTGTTTCTGGAAGTACTTCGACTGAAGTGCTTACGGGTCAAATTTAACCATTTGATGTTTGAAACGTCGATCTAAGTAGCTCAATAAATTAGTTACATAATAAATATGTAGAATACTAATTTTACTATTTTTGGATTTTTTTAACTATTTTTTATGATTTTTGAAATATGGACTTCTTTGATGTAAAAATAAAAGTATTTTTAGGTCAAAGAAGTCCATATTTCAAAAATCATAAAAATAGTAAAAATCAGTATTGTACAAGTTTATATTTTAACCAATTTATTGAGCTACTTAGATCGACATTTCAAAAATCAAATATTAAAATTTGACCCCATAAGTACTTCGGTCGAAGTGCTTCTGAAAGCAATTTAGCCAGACTCATAGATATATATAGAGTGATGCTACGGTGCTTTGGAAAGTAAAGATGGTGTTTTACTTCCCGCTCATATTTCCATTTTCAAAGTTCAAATAGTCGATCCGAATTTCTCAACATGATCTTCATATTAATATGTGCCTGGAGACCAAATTTTACATTTTTGGAAATTTTTTACTATTTTTTTAGAATTTTTTAAAATCAGTGTTTTTTTGAATTTATTTTTTATTTAATGAAAAGCTGTGATTTTAAAAATTTTCCAAAAAATGTAAAATTTGGTTTCCAAGGATATATCAATAGGAAGATTATGTTGAGAAGTTCAGATCGACTTTTTGAACTTTGAAAATAGAGATATGAGCGGGAAGTAAAACATCATTTTTACTTCCCAAAGCACCGTAGCATCACTCCATATATATAGAGTATGGCTAATGTGCTTCCGGTAGAACTTCGGCCTCGTGCTTCCGGGGGCATATCTTAGTGTTTGATGTTCAAATAACAAATTCAAACCATTAGATGTTCAATCTATATTAAAATGTGCTTGGAGACCAAATTTTACATTTTTTGGAATTTGTTTACTATTTAATATTTATTAAGCCACTTTGAAAATTCCAGATCATATGGTCCAGACTGTTTTTACTGTTCACCCGGATCTGAAATTTTCAAAGTGGCTTAATAAATAGTAAAAGAATTCCAAAAAATGTAAAATTTGGTCTCCAAGCACATTTTAATATAGATTGAACATCTAATGGTTTGAATTTGTTGTTTGAACATCAAACACTAAGATATGCCCCCGGAAGCACGAGGTCGAAGTTCTACCGGAAGCACATTAGCCATACTCTATATATATATATATATATATATATATATATGAGTTGGGCTACGGTACTTCGCGAAGTAAAGCGAGTGTTTTACTTCACGTCTATATCTTCAATTTCAAAGTTTAAGACGTCGATCCAAACAGTTCAAGTTGATCTCCATATTAAATTGTGCTTGGAGACCAAATTTTATAATTTTTAGAAATTTTTTACTATGTTTTGGAATTTGTGGTTCAAATGCCTCCATTTTTAAAAACTTCAATAACTCAAAATTTAAAACTTAAAAATCAAAATAAAACCGTTGGATATGATGTACATCATTTTATCTATACACGTGTAAAAAATTATGACATTTCAATTTTGTTTTGGTTGTCATCAAGAGCTTGTAAAAAACGTACTAATGTGAATAATTTATAGACGTTGATTTTTCAACTTATTGATTCACACAAAAACAAAATCGAAATGTGATACTTTTTTATGAGCACATAGATAAAATGATGTAGATCATATTCAACGGTTTTATTTTGACTTTTAAGTTTTAAATTTTGAGTTATTAAAGTTTTTAAAAATAGAGATATGGTAGAGACACAAAAAATAAAAGCAGTTGAACCCTCCTCATATATATATATATATTGAAAATAAAAAGTTACATAATACATCACAATACAAAAGATGAATCCAGCTTGAACAAAGGAATCACAAGCTAAACCTTTTACCCCTGGTAACCAAATTGACTACAGTCCCACTTACCAGATCGCTATTATATGATTTATCTTTACCTTATTGTGTAAAACGAGTACTTGATATTCTCCTCAAACCAATGACTTGGGCTCGGTCCAACTGCACCTTTGACTGTTATCGCATTTAGGCATAGTGTAGATGAAAATTAATGGCGGTGCTCCACGTGCATTGGAAGTATGGACATGATGCTGGCTTTGTTTGAATAATATTAGCCACGTTGGCATACATATATGCTCCAAAAATTAATTTCCTTCTTCAAGTCCTGATGATGTGCTGTCATCTATATGGGTACTTTATATAATCTATATATGGACTATGGTAGTACTGTGATAATAATATTGCAAACATTAGTTGCCGAAATTTTTATTTTTAACATTTTAAAGAATTAAATTAATAAAATAACCACCGTTTCTGGTCAATTCCATATTTAACACGGCCGCAGAACACCGGAGCGGACCCATTTGGGGGTGGCCGCAGAATGCCGGAGCGGACCCTCATATGGGTCCGCATAATGCCGGAGCGGACCCGGGTCCGCACTATGCCGGAGCGGACCCTGGTCTTTTTTTTTTTTCTGATTCTGAATTTGATTATGGTTTTGTTTTGGAAATTTTTATCAAAAATGTAACGTTTGTCTGGAAGTTGTGTATAATTACTTATATTTGAAATGTCGTTTAATCTGAAATTGTTGTTCGTCGTTTGTTTGATCAAAAGAAACATTACAATAGAACAAGGAGCCATATAAAGAAGCATACAATAGAACATGCGAATGTTATCGGAAATTACAAATACGTCTAATTAACCGAAAATAAACAATAGTTTTACAAGTACAATTAGAAAAACAACATTAACTCTCAATCTCGTGCAGCCCGAGCAGCTCTGTTTTGTCTTTCTTGCGTATCTCGGCCGGCTTGGTGTCCTCTTCTCCTATTATGTAGAACATCCATCCACATCGGAATTCTGTCGTGCTGTCTTCTGCCCACAGAAATATTTTTTTTCTCTGGAACAAGGACCGGGCCATCGTGTGGAGGCCATTCCGACTGATTTCCATAAACATGCCATTGTGCGCTCCATGTATTGATCAGTGTATGGATGTGATAATAGTGACTTACAAATACTCCAGGGTCGATGCCTCGGAGACGACACACGGACAGAACATGAGAGCACGGTATTCTCTCCAATTGAGGCTTCTGGCACGTGCAAGTTACCGTGTGATCATCCCCGATTATCACCGTGTATTTGTAATTGGCCTTGGTAAACCGACCAGAATCGTCAGGTATGAAAGCGTGAACTCTCTCCTGTGTGGCGGTTACCTCGAACTCGTTGTTGTTTCCAAAGCCCCCCAGCGTCTTCATTTTATCGGACCTCTCGAACCGTTTGTTGATCAGCTACGAAAAATTAAAAAATAATGAAGAAGTCAGATATTTTTTTTAACAAACTTCATTAAAAATTATGAAGAAATAACTACAAATAAAAGTACCTTATGCACACGACACGAGAATTGCTGACCTTGACTGACTTCCCATTCTGCTTTGGCCCTCTGCGCAAACCATGTCATACATTTGTAAAATGTGTCTTCAATTATTGCTGCAACCGGTAGCCTACGAGAGGACTTGAAGACCTTATTAAGCGACTCAGACCCGTTTGTAGTCATGATGCCCCAACGGTAACCACCGTCCAGTGCTTGGAATATCTTCCATGGTTTGGGGCACTCGTTCTCATCTTGATCCAAATACTTACCCACACCGTCCAGCCAATTGAGGGCAATGTCACATGCCTGCCCCATTGCTTGCATTCCTTGCTCGTACCTCCTCATCTTCCTCTTAGCCACACATATTCTAAAAAAACGGATTGCCTTATCACTGCAACCGTTCTTCTTCATGTTCTCGGCTATGTGAGTAGCACAAAGACGGTGAACACATTGATCCTCATCCTCCTCGTTCCACCCCATATCATCTTGTCTGAACACCTTCTTGATACCCTTTCCCCTATCAGTGATGACACACATGAATCTGGAGCGGATTACATTGATCCTCAACCATTTCATGAACCACGCACAATCGTCATAACTCTCTGATTCTACCAGTGAAAAAGCCAACGGGAGGAGCTGATTTTCAGCATCGTACCCGGTTGCAATCAACAGCTTGCCTGTGGTAAAATAAATTTTGTAAGAGCCGAAATCAACTAAAATAAATAAAGTGAAAACAATCAAATTAGTTACCTTTATACCGGCCTGACAGGAAACATGCATCAACTGTGATGACCGGTCTGATATGTTGAAAAGCAGCTATGCACGGTCCAAATGCCCAAGCCGCCCTATGAAAATACCTCCATGGTCCAGGTTCACCAGTGGGATATGAGGTCACCTCAAACAATGTTTCTGTCAATAAATTTAAAAAAATAAGTTCAATTTTTGATTGATAATGAAATAACGTAAAAATTGAAGGAACAATGTAGTACCTGGGTTGCTTCTTTTCATTGCCTCCAACAATGGAACTACAAGAGCGTATGACCCCTCCCAACTGCCAAATTGACGGGCTATTGCCAACTCACGGCCACGCCATAGTTTGTTGTACGCCGGTATCTGACCGTTGTACTTTTCAGCAACAGCAATTCGAACAGCCTGAATACTCAAGTCGACATCGTTCCTCATGTGAGCGGATATACACTCGGCAACCATAGCAGCTGACAACTGGGCGTGATCTGTTCTTGTCGCATCCGCGTGGCATGAATGTTGTGTTGGGCATTTGGAGACACGCCATTGTGTTCCATAACCGGTGGCCCTTGCGAGTATGTACCACCCACAGTAACTATCCTTGCACTTGAACCTCATTCTTGTGCGGTCACTGTGCGTAGGTATTAACTCTTTGTTGCAAATGATGTGAAACCTGGCAATTGCGCTCTTCATTTCCTCCTTTGAGTCATATGTTTGTCCCTCGGACAATTCATTCTCAAAATCTGCTCTACTTCCAAACAAACCCGAATTGGCTTCCATAAACCCTGATGTGTCGTTGAAAGCATGAATCGGGTGCTGAAACCCGCGATCCATTATCTGAAACCCGCGATCCATCTTGAATTTCCTTGATATTCTGAGCACAGGCTCGGTATCTTCCTGGTCAGAATAATCGCTCATACCCTCAGGATCAATATCACCCCAATTTTCCTCTGCCTCTAGTATTTCCGGATCCACTTCTTCATCAGATTCATCCGGATTACAAGTTTGACCCCAATGAGCGGTCCGACTAGATGAAGGCTGGTCAGTCTGGGATGGGGCCCGACGGGAGGGCCGGTCCCTCTGAACTGGGGCCCGACTACTGGACGGTTGGTCAATTTGGACAGGGGATGGACTAGTGCCGGATGAGTTACCCCGACTACGACCCTGGATTAACCTCTGAACTGGGTTCGAACGCCGGGCTCTGGTAACCTCCACATATAGGTCAATTATCTTGTATGCACCCCCAGAAAAACTCATGGTTTGGTTATACAATACCTGCCAGACTCCCTCATTCTGAATTGGAAATAGTTGGAACCAGGTTTGTGCCGAACTAGTCGGCATGCTAATTTTGGCATCAATTTTAAGGTCATACTGACCCTGATCCAACCCCAAATTCCCACATATACTTGATTTAAGTCCCAAATAATCCGTACCTGGCAATACCGGGATCACAGTAACGGATCCAATACTGTAGTAAACCCCATTAGGACCTGTTAATACATCCCCACCAGTGTAGATGGATACCATAAGAGCCATTTTTTCAATTCAATACAGAAGAAACCTACAATTAAAAATTAACTAAATTAATTAATTTAAATTAATTATTCTAATTAAATTATTCTAATTTAATTATTGCTAAATTAATTATTCTAATTAAATTATTAATCTACTGAAATAAAAATAAAAAATTTAAAAGAAGAGAGAAAAAACTTACAGATCAGAGAGCTAACTCAGGAGAGAGAAGGTGTGAGAGTGTGGAATGAAATTTCGCTGTCATTTTCGGGATATAAAGACCAGGGTCCGCTCCGGCATTCTGCGGACCCGGGTCCGCTCCGGCATTCTGCGGACCCATATGGGGGTCCGCTCTGGCATTCTGCGGCCTCCCCCAAATGGGTCCGCTCCGGTGTTCTGCGGCCGTGTTAAATATGGAATTGACCAGAATCGATGGTTATTTTATTAATTTATTTTTTTTAAATGTTAAAAATAAAAATTTCGGCATTAGTTGTTCAGATTCACTGGCCAGCGATAAATTTAAGAGGAAGTCCATCCAAACCTGTCATGTCAGGAATTATCATATCACCGTATTCGTATGAGATATATCCGTACCCGTATTCATGCAAGATAGACTAGAACCGTTGTCTGCATGTTGTGACGGTTTTTTTTAATAGATTATATATAGCAGTGATTTTGTACCTATTTAAAAAAATAGTAAAAAAATTTCAAAAAAAAATATAAAATTTGGTCTTTAAGTACATTTGAGCGGTTCAGATCGACTGTTTAAACTTTGAGAACAGAGATAAAGATGTGAGGTATGGTTGGGACACAAAATCAATGATACATTTTAACCCTACTCGTGTTTAAAACTCTGTAGTTATAAGGAAATGATAAAAGCATCTTTTATTTTGATGCAACATTATCTAAATGTGGCCAACATTTTTATTTTCAATTTTATTTTTTAGCATAAAAAACTAAATTTTTCTTATTATAAGAAAAAGAAGAACAATAAGTTCTAAAAAAGTTCTTTGAAAAAAATGATGAGGGAGGTTTTAGAAGAAAAAAAATATTATGTATCATAATTACATGAAAACTATCATGCATCATTTGATCGTGGTCACGCAGCTAGGAGCAATTTTTAAAAAAAATATACCCTCCTGTTCCTGTTTATAATATCCAATTGATATTATTTTAATTAATTTTGAACATGCGATCTTATGAAAAGAATAACAACAGGAAAGTGTTAATCCAGTGATCTTGCATTAATGCATGTAAACAGTATAGGAGGAACTAGACGTCCTTGCGAACACAATATACCTTAAAAAATAGAAAAAAAATTCTAGTGTACCCATATAAATTTCTAAAATAGCTAATATTCTCATCAAAACATCATAATATCCTATATCCCATAACAACTTAATAAAATTTCCTTTATCCCCTTTTATTTATTCATTTTAAAAATGAAATTGACAAATATACCCTCATCTCTCTCAAATAGCATGTGTTATTCTAATAACCTCAAATTCTGATTTTGCAAGAAACATTTTACTGTCTGATTTTCAGGTGAGAAATCATAAATTAATCATCATTCTCCTCTCCAGTTTACGAAAATCAAAACTGACAGAAATAGTTTTAATTGTCAGGAGAGATGAATAAACCCAAAACTTCCGAATTTCCAATTTTCTTTTTTATTACTGATTCTTGATTCAAACAAAAGGAGTATTGTCCATGAAGAACTTCAGCGAAACATAACAGTAAAGAACTAAACTATAAACAAATTACATTGATTCATCTACCTAGTGAAAGCACACGATAGGAACATGTGTTGAGATTACTGACAAGGGCGGATCTAAGGCTTAGTCAAAGGTGGCTAAGCCACCCCTATGATTTTAAAAATTTAGTTATGTATATAGAAATTTAATTGAATTTTATTTATTTTAAATATTTTATACAGTCCAGCCCCCCTCAATAATTGACAAATGTTTGGTTGTAGCCTAGTAGTTAAAGCTCTATTTTGTGGTTGAGAGATCTTGAGTTCAAATCTCACTTACCATATTTTGTGCATTTTAATTTTATTTTTTAGCCACTCCTATCAAAATTTTCTAGTTCCGCCCCTGATTACTGACCAGGAGTAACCATTGGATCTTAGAAACTTTAAAGACTTTGGATACTCAATGCCGTGTGGCGAGTCACTGACAACAAAGTATTTCTCGCAAAATCAGGCAATAAAGTATTTCTTGCAAAATCAGAACTTTAAGGTTATTAGAATGACAAATGTTATTTGGGAGAGATGAGGTTATATTTGTCAATACCATTTTTAAAATAAATAAATAAATTTTTAAATGAATAAAAAGGGATGGAAGAAATTTTATTATGTTTTTATGGGGATATAAGATATAATAATATTTTGATGGAATATTGGCTATTTTAGAAGTTTATATGGGTACACTAAAAATTTTCCTTAAAAGATAAAGATTTTTCATGTAGAGTGAGTATAATAATACAACTTATCTTAAAATTAATTATTTTTCATGTAGAGTAAGGCTATAATAATATGAATGTCACGGATTGGTCAATGCTATGGACTCATACTTTTAAAACTCAAATAATTGATTCGAACTATTAAACACGATCTTCGTATTAAATTGTTCTTGCAGATCAAATTTTATATTTTGTAGAAAAAATTTAGATAGGTAAAAAATCACTGCTAATTAAATTTTTTATTACGATACATGATAAGAATTTTATGATTCGATTCATTATGGGAGCAATTTAATTTCATGAAGTGTGATTCACAATAGGAGTCTATATATATCCACTAACAAATATTAAAATTGTATGCATAAAAGTTTAATTTAGATTTTCTATTTTTCATAAATTCCTTGTTCATGTTTTTTTGTGCCTTTTTTTATTTTGCTGGAGGGGAAAATGCACAACAGAGGAAGAAAAACAAAAGGGGATGAATGCATGGTAAACGTTTCATACAACTAATGATTCGTGACATGAATTATCAATTATTTTAGCTCAGATTGCATGAGTCTTACTGTTATATTGCACAAACATAATTTAATTTAATATAATAGTGATTTTTAATAAAATTTATCATTATTTATTGTAACTAATTGTTCTACTTTATTTGACAAAACTCAGCGAATCTTAGAGATTACATTCAATTTTATTGTCCGATTTAAAATATGACTCATTATTTGAATTGCCATATGGTAACAATAGCCTTTGTTCTTTAATCATACAAGTAGGGGTGCAAACGGATCGGATCGGATACGGATCAAATATTAGACGAACGTGGATACGGATCAGATATCGGATATCCGTAAATATATACTTAAATATTTTCATAATATATATTAAACTATATGATATATATCTACTATTCGGATACAGATAATTAAAATTTAAAACCATATCCGTTTTCGTATCTGCATGGATATTTGGATACCGGATATTCATATTTAATTTTCGGATACGGATCCGGATACAGTTGGATAATATCCGACCCGTTTGCACCCCCTACGTACAAGGGCAATGTAAATTGTTCCTCTCGTAACACTTATTGTGTGAGTGAACTTTTTTAATGATTTCAAATGCTTAATTTCTATGACTAGTAAAAATGAAAATAGTGTGCGACTTTAAACATTGATAATTTATGTTATATATATACATGAAGATCTAATGAGGTCTTTACGAAAACAAAAATAAAGAGAGATTTATACTGGTGCAACATAGTTTGGTAAAAAAGTAGATGACAAATATTTATTGGACTGCTATCTTAAATTATACCAAGAATAAGATATTGGATGAGATAAAAAAAAAATTCACATAAAATTGAATATATTGATACCAAAAAAAACTATAACTCTAAAGTCCGCAACCCCCAAAACATGTAGCAACAATTCTTAGAATTAGACTAGTCAACTAACAAATAACTTTTAGAGAAAGTCAAATACAAGAATGAAAAAGTCACCTTATTTTATAAAAATGGTGGGAATTGTCTGTATAATTTACAATTTAAGTTACTTAAGAAAAAAATTCAGTTAATTTAATTTTGTGTTGTTATAAAAGTTAAAAAGATTCTGTAAATTTTTAATTTAGATAGATTTTTTTTTTTTATAAAAGTAGAGTAAATCCACCAATTTCATTATAAAACTAATAATCAGTTTTTACAACGGAGTACACATCACATACCAGTGAAGCAAAATAGAAAAACCAAGTCTTACAAAATAAAAAAATTCCGAATGTTGTGACGATTTTTTTTAAATAGATTATATATAGCAGATTATTTCAATTAAATTATTTAAAACCATGTAGTTAGAAGGAAATGATAAAATCATATTTTATTTTGATGCAACATTAAGTATCTAAATGCGGCCAACATTTTTATTTTCATTTTTATTTTTGTAGCAGGAAAAACTAAAATTTTCTTATCATAAGTAAAACGAAGAACAATAAATTTTAAAATAATTCTTTGAAAAAAAAAACGAGGAAGGTTCAAGAAAAAAAAAACTATGCCCTCCTGTTTATAATATCCAATTGATATTATTTTAATTACTTTTGAACATACGATCTTGTGAAAATAATAACAACATTTTCGTGTTAATCCAATGATCTTGCATTTAATGCATGTATACAGTTTAGGAGCTGAAATTTTTATTCATATCCTCAATTTTAAAAAATTATACAAATACCCTCAAATTTAAAAAAAAATGCTCCTACCGCTAAGATTCTCAACGGTTTCTACAATTTTTTTTTTTTTTTCAAAATTTAAGAAGATGTGACCCATCATATCTTATTACTGAAACACCGATGTTTTTATATTGAAACATGGATATACACTGGAATTAACTAAGGTATAAAATATCGACGCGTCATTGATGTTTTTGCAATAAAACATCGATGCATTATTTCAAACTTTAAATTAAAAACAAATATTGTAGCAACCGCCAAGAATCTCGTCGATAGAGGCATTTTAAAAAAAATCGAGGACATTTATGTAATTTTTTTTAATTGAGGATATAAAAATTTCGGGTACATGAGGAACTAGACATTCTTTTGAAACACACTCTACCTTAAAATTAATATATTAATATGCATATTACAGATTGGCTCATGCTATTGACTCATATTTTTATTTCTAAAGCTCAAATAGTTGATATGAACCGTGAAATACAATCTCCATATTAAATTGTATCTGCAGACCAAATTTTATATTTTTTTTATAATTTTTTACTATTTTTCTAGATAGGTAAAAAATTACTGATTTTGAATTGTTTAGAATTTTCAAATCAAGTGATTTTTTATCTATCTAAAAAAATAGTAAAAAAAAATATAAAAAAATATAAAATTAATTTGGTATGTAAGTATTTTTTTTTTAATATGAAGATCGTGTTTAACCATTTGAATCGACTGTTTGAGTCTTAAAAATGAAAATATAATTTCATAACACGGGTCGATTAATATGCATATTTTAATAGCCTCACTCTTTCATGTAACTACTAAGAAATACTTGTTTTTTTTTGTCTATTAGTTTCAAATTTGATAGAGGGACCATAGTCCTCCTAACCCCGTCCCTGTATGTAAAGTTGTATTTAATCCCTCAAGTTAATCTTGCCTAGTTATTATATTCGAGTAGAATTATCTTTGGATTTTGCTTGAAGAAAAAGTTTTCTATGAATTTTTTTAAGCAAGACAATTTCTATAAGAAAATTCCTAAAGTTGATAGCGGCATTGAATATTTTTGCACGATTAAACTAATAAGCACAACTCTTGATTTATTCAAAGTACAAGCAGATAATTCATCGCTAAGGGATTTGATTAAATAAACATACAAATAGATAAGAGTGAGACTATGGAAATATGCATATTACGGATCAACTCGTGCTATGAATCTATATTTTTATTTTTAAAATTTAAATAGTCAATTCGAACCGTTAAATATAATTTTCATATCAAAATATACTTGTAGACAAAAAATTTTAGAATTTTTTACTAGTTTTGTAATAGTTAAAAAGTTATTATTTTTGATGGTTCATAATTTTCAAACAACCTATTTAAAAAAAGTAAAAAAAATCTAAAAAATATTAAATTTGATCTGCAAATACAATTTTATATAAAAATTATACTGAATGGTTCAAATCAAATATTTAAATTTTAAAAATAAAAATATAAATCTATAGCGCATTGTATAACAGTGTAATATGAATATTACCGTATCCTCACTCAATACATAATCCTGAAAATAGTGCCATGCCAACGAAGAAATGGACAGCTAATAATAGGCCGCGAATCGCAATGCTGATTTAGAGCAAGCTTTATATAAGAAAAGAACTGAAAAGCCAGAATTTATGTCTCGTCAAAGTTATAGAAGCATAATTGTGGGCCTACGGAGGATTATAAGGGATTAAGGGAACATTATTGACATGCATTAATTATAGTCTATCTGCCTCTCAACATTCATACAACAAAACCGATTTTGTTCTAAGAACTAAAAACAACAATAATAAAAGGATGGATAACGTTTGCAACTTAAAATTTTGAATAAAGATATTAACAAAGTTATTTTGACTTTACGTAGCGCACCATATAAAAAATAATATGACCGATGTGCTGTGTAAAGTGAAAATAGCTCTGTCAATATCTTTACTCAAAATTTCCTCATTATTGCTTGTGTGAATTTAATTTGTGGAAAGCGGAGACATGAATCCCTTTGTTAATTTCTCAAATCCTGCGATAATTACTGATAAGTGAGAAACACCCCATATATTATATCAATTTAATCTCCTTCAATGAGGTGAGTTATTTTGGGTTATGTAGGCTCATTACATTTTACGAATTAGATCAATCTTCAATAATAATTAGGCCTGCTTCTGGCCTGGGCCTAGCAGTAGCAGATCCGACCCATTATCTCTTCTGTTTCCCTCCGTTTTCATCTCGGTAAAGCTGTTCATTTGGTCCTGGTGTAAGCATTTAATGGCCCTAGTTTTAAGTTTGGAAGTCTGGACTCTGGAGTCTCTAAACCGTTTCCGAAGGATGCAAAATTTTTAATTTTGACCAAAAAAAACCCGCAATTATGTTTGAACTTTTTAAATATCGGATGATTCTCATGGACAGAATCAGACTCTAGTCCTTCCCATAAGCTAATAAGCTGAATTCTGTGGCGACTGGCAAATGAGCACAAATATAAAGTTTGACAAGTACATAATATAAAAAAAGTACGTATAAAGAAATGCATTGGATTTAGAGGAAAGTTTTTGCCAGCAAGTATATGTTAAAGAAATGAAGAAATCTATGCAGACCGCTAGTCATCAACGCACCACACTATATGCATCACATTAATCGGCCACATAGAATCTGGGTTTCTGCTCTCCACGTACGGAATAGCCAGCCCAGCCTTCATTTCCTCCTGTCGTTCCATCACCTTCCTCTTCCTCTTTCCAAATAATGACAATGGCCATGGGCATGGCTTCCTTCTCCTCCCCTCCCTTCGTCTCCCTTCGCTGCTCCCTCTCCTTCGTCCTTTTACTCTCACTCCCCCTCATCTTCCTCTTCTTCTCTCGTTACATCCCTTCTGAGCTCTCTCCTGTGCAAACCTCCTCCCGGTCCTCCATTTCCATCACCGCACCCAATCTCTCCATTCCGGTCCCCTCCCCTCCGCCTCCATTCTCATCTCCTTCTCCGTCTCCCTCTCTTTCTCCTCCCCCTCTCTTCACCTCGAACAAAAAATGCAACATATACGAAGGAAGATGGGTCAGGGACGAGACCAATCGGACGCCTCTGTACCCGCCCAAATCCTGTCCGTACGTCGACGAGGCCTTTGCGTGCATGGAAAACGGACGGCCCGATGACGACTTCCTGAAATGGCGATGGGAGCCTTTCGATTGTGCCTTACCCAGGTAACCACGCATACAAAGATCTCAACTTTACTTTATCACTTTTATTGCTCGCATATATAACTCTTAAGTCTTAACAAATGTATTGAAAAGAAAAAAGAAAATGTCTCAACTAATTTTGCTGTGCATGTACCATCAAAAAGAGAAAGATAAATTGTACAATGTCATTTGAACGTGGGAAAGATGCAGTAGCATACAATCTATTATAATACTACGGAAAAAAATTTGACGATTTAAATTTTTTGGGATTCTCAGTTTGCCCAAGGCATATTTAATTTGAACTCTCTTATGTCAATTTTTGGATGTAGTACCTAGATATATTTTACGCATGAACAATAGTTTAATGTTAAAGTATTCCAAACATGGTTTAGGGAATTGAGAATTGTTTAAAATAATAAAACAATCTAGATGATAATGCCCATACCCTGTGATATACATTTGTTCTCCTTCCAATGTAGACATGTTTGTGTTGGCTCTCAAGTTGGGGCAACTTGGGTGTACCTATCATTGCTATTGAAGAATTTGTTCTTGACGTAGCAAGGCAATCCTGGATCAGGGAAATGACCATTTTGAAGAATAACCACACAGTTCTCTTGTCTTGCATTCTTTGATAAATATTTGATACGTCAATATATCATGCTTTAGTAGTTGATATTGCACCAGTAAAGTCAATAACTGACATGGTGATTGGTGGACGAGGGACCCTCAATGCTTTAGTATGAAAGGGACAAAATTATTTCGGGTTCTTTTTAAAAAAAAATTCTGTGGTGATTGGTGAGCATTAGCTTTTCTCATTCTTAAGTCTTAATTATTATTCATGAACATAGTCTCTGTCATTTAATATGGGGAATAAACTTGAGGTTGTGTCCAATTGCAATTCTGTGGAAATGCAGCACGATAATTTCATTTATAGCCCTGCAAATTGTCAAAATATAATTATTACTCTCTTCCTTTATTTTAGAAGATGCCCAATGTACCCTTACCATCACTTCTTTATCTCTGTACATGTGAGGAAAAAAAAGAAGAAGAAGATAATTTAGGAACTTTAACATGATTTGGAAAGGACTTCAGTATGTGATACTTTCCATGTAGGAGTATATGAGATGTCTCTTGTCTAACAGCTTTGTGCATAGTATAATTATTTCATAGAGGCTAACTTGAATACAATCCCATATTATGTGGCACGAGCATGACTTGATTGATAGGTTGAATGCAACAGATTTTTTGGTAAGGTTAAGAGGTAAGAGATTGTTGCTGGTAGGAGATTCTATGAACAGAAACCAGTTCGAGTCGTTGCTTTGTGTTTTACGTGAGGCTTTGCCTGACAAGTCTAAGATGTACGAGACAAGAGGCTATAGGATCACAAAAGGCCGAGGATACTTCATTTTCAAGTTTGTGGTAACTTATCCAAGTTCTATTTTTGGGACATTTTCTTTTTGTATGTACCTACCTGACAAGCTTCACAATATCATCTAATAGTATTTTCGCTGCATATCCATTGCAAACCACCAATAGCTGACATATTATGTCTTTTCTGATGTAGTACACATTTTTTAGAGTCTAGATTTTTGTGGTCATATGTCGTTATTTAATATACCTCTTCTATCAGTATTTCATACCCTTAACCTTAACAAAGGAAAGCCTAAAATACTTACCACTTCTCTCTCTCTCTCTGAAAAGAAGTTACTAGAATGGATAGTTTGGTTATTTGTTTTCTAAGACAATAGTTTGATATTTTACAAGCATTTGCAAAGTCAATGTGATAGTTTGACTCTTTGTAGGAAAACACATAAAATTTCTCATATTTTTTATCTTTTAGTTTTATCGGTTATTTTATTATTTCTTTTGTGGATTTGAGCAGGATTATGACTGCACAGTGGAGTTTGTGCGCTCCCATTATCTCGTCAGAGAAGGAACACGAATCAATCGGCTTGGTAACTCAAATCCAACCCTCTCAATAGACCGAATTGACAAGTCAGCTAAGAGATGGAAAAGGGCTGATTTTTTAATATTTAATACTGGCCATTGGTGGACCCATGGAAAGACTGCAAAGGGGTAATTGCAGTTAGATAACACTTGTTTTTTTTCTAAAGAAAGTTGAATTTTTGTTTTTTCCAAATGCACCTTTCAATCCTTGAACTTGTAAAGTGACATTTAGTTAAAGCACAACAAATGTCACTAAACTGTAATAGGACTAGAGATATAGAGTACCAATTCTTCACATTAGATCAAATACTATATTGACAGTGTCTGACCAATATCTATTCAATTTCTCCTATATCGTAAGGGCTGTCTATCATTTATTATGTCCATCCAACTTATTTTTCAGTTCATTACATCAGGCTTTAAACAAAAGTTGCAGATCTTCCGTTTACTCCTGAAGAAACTTTTTTTAAAAGATAAATTGAATATGGTTTGAGCATAATAAATAACAACTAATTTATCAGGAAGAACTATTATCAGGAGGGAGGTGTGTTATATCCGAAATTTGATGCAGTGGAAGCTTATAGAAGAGCTATCAGAACTTGGGGAAAGTGGATTGACAGAAACTTGGACCCCACCAAAACCACTGTCTTTTACCGTGGTTACTCTACTGCTCATTTCAGGTTTTCCTAACTTTTTTTTTTTCTATTTGTTTTTGTTTAATTTTAAGGAAGACAAAATCTGTCTACTGCTAAATGAAAAGCCCAAAAAACAAAAAGGTGTGATACACTCGGAACCTGTTACTCTGTGTACTCTATTACTTTCTTTTGTTTTTCTCCTTTTCTTTCTTTTATTGTGAATAAATAGTTTTAATTTGCAATAGTATTAAATTAAGCCCAGAAAAGAGTCTATCAAGTCTTTTTGAAAACCAATATCGATATAACCATGAGAAAACACTGAACTTCACATTCAGAGTTATAGTCATTCCTTTCTCTTTTGAAATGTACATGTCCCAAACTCAGTTAATAATTGTCTTGTGCTGTGCACTTTTAGAATTCATTTGAAAACCATCAAATCAAATTTCAAGTTTTTTACAGGCTCTTTATTTATTTACTCAGGGGTGGAGACTGGGATTCAGGCGGCTCATGCAATGGTGAGCAAAGCCCAATTCTTTCAGGATCAATAATCGACAGTTATCCCATAAAAATGAAAATAGTCCAAGAAGCCATTCATAAAATGCGCTTTCCTGTAATCTTATTAAACGTCACTAAACTAACAAATTATAGAAAAGATGGTCATCCCTCTATTTATGGAAAGCTTCTGAAAAACGGGCAAAAGAAGGTTTCTAGAAAAAAACAGGACTGTAGTCATTGGTGCTTACCTGGCGTGCCTGATACCTGGAATGAGCTTATCTACGCGACTCTTGTTTTGCAAGGGAGAGATAAAGCAGGCGCATCAAATTAGTTCAATATTACAGTTTGTTTCCACGGGGAGGTTGGGGCTTTAATCTCTCTCAATGGCAATTTTGGGAGGTGAATGGAACTACACCACCATACTAATTTTGATTTAGTTAGATGAGTAGCAAAGATTTCATGCAACATTACGCTTCTTTTATAATAGAGAGAAGCAAACACTTATTTATAACTTGTGAATACGATTAGGATTTAGGGTTGTTAATATGTGACCCGACTTGGCATGCATGTCTCATACACGTTAGAGCTGTCAATGAATATGATTTGGATCAAATTCTAACAAATAATACATTTTGAATATTCAATTATAATTTAAAGATTTAAATATGAATCCGTATTTATTGTTATTTACACATGACGTGTAATAGCCATGTAATGAGTAAATGGAACTTGTATGAAGAAAACAAGTATTCTTATTAACACATGACGGACCCGGTTGGATAATACATAATCCATATTTGACTCGCCTTGATTAATTGAGTATGTACTATGTAATCGCTGCCAAAGTTATAATGGCAAAACAACTATATCACACAATTCTGGGCCGTGAATCACATGATACACCCACCCTGCCATCACCCCTAACAAAGAATAATAGTAAAAATGTGTTTCTGCAATTATACATCAACTCCAAAATAATTATAAGATTATTCTTTATTTTCAAAATAGTTAGAAAATTATATTCCATTCTGAACTTTGAGTAGAACTAGAGTGTTCTTGAGCACACCAAGCTTCTTGGCAACAACGCAATATGTGGCGACTCCGAACTCCGAAGCCCGGCCAAATGATCTAAAATTTTATATTTGGAGAAAATTTGGTATCTTTTATTTCATTTCTTTTCCTAATTTAGTTATATTTTGTTTTAGTACTTATAAATATTGATCTATTTATTGTGTGTGTGTGTGTGTTATTTTTGAGAAAGAAATAACAATCACGCCCACTGGCAGCTACTGCCACGAAATCTCAAAGAAAAAAAAAAATAACAATCATGTCCTCATTTATTGTGTTTTATTATTTTCTATTTGATATCTGGCCTGTCAGATATAAAACGTAATGTTTTAATGGAGGATCTTCAAAAGAAGTGACCAATCTGTTGTCACTCAGGTAATTCAAAAAATCAAATTTAAATAATCCATATATTGAAAAAAAAAAATACAAAGACAAATGCATCTCGTTGGTTGAAACTATGAATTCCAAAAAAAGGTTCTGTTATCTAAGAATTGCTAAAGAAAATTGTGATCACGAACTCTTAAAAATGTAACATTTTTAAGTTATAACGACTTATAATTTTCTTATCCATTCATTCATGTTATTATGACTTGTTTTGTACGAGGGGCGAGCTAATAATTGTCTGGTGTAAAATGACATGGGGCTCGTCCGCCAATAAGCTGTTGCCACATGTGCAAATTTTAGATTAAATATTTAGAAATTTTAAATATGATTTAAAATTCTGTAAATTTTTTATAAAGAATTTGTATATATGATAATAGTTGGGCTACAGTGCTTCATGAAGTAAGGATTTTCTTTTACTTTATGTTTGTATCTCATTTCTCAAAGTTTAAACGGTCGATCCGAACCGCTCAACGTGATCTCCAAATATTTTCTAGAATTTTTTTATTATTTTTTTTCCAAAACATGAATTTTTTTTTTACATATTAATATAATAAAATCTATAATTGCAATATGCGATTAATTAGTACATAATTAACATGTATTGGATTTATTACATGACCTATAATACAATTGCAGGCTCGATCATAATTAACACAAATTAAGAAACAATCCCCATATGAATTAATGACAAAGCAACCAAGAAATCAAAGCATGATTGTGAAGTATCAAGCTAGAAGCTGAATGCACTTCTTCACATACTTAATTTAATTAGGCATATCAGTGAAGCACATAGGTGACGAAGAGGGCGAGGAGCATTAACACGTAGGCGATCCCTTGGTCGATCGCCTTCCCATCAATCTTGTGTGCCGGTGTTGTTGTCTTCTCACCATATGCTATTAATTTGCATGAACCATGAAAAGAAGAAGATAGCGAACAACGCTGCACCATATGCTCTCATTGTGAATGAACTCTTCTATCTAATAAAATAGATCCGTTCAACAGAATTGGTTTAATTGGTTAACTATTCAATGTTACTTTGATTGTTAACTTGCTAATTACGCAAAAAGAAGGGCTTTAAAGGGACTTGTTTTTATTTTCCCTGCTTTTGTTTTATGCATTATTTCTTGTTCTGGCGACTCGATCGGTTGATCTTAACACAGTTGTTGCAAATTGACTACAAATGAAATATATAGTTTCTACAACTGGTTTTAGAGTGAAAGAAAAGTAGATATTAAGTTCCATCAATATAAAAATAATGTTTATTTTTTTATTTTTTTTGGAGCACTAAAATATAACAGTAAAAAGAAATTTCATAAAAATGAAAAACACAAAAGAATTAATAGCTTGATTTTAATTTCTATTTGAGAACATTAATTAATTCCGGATGGAAATTTCATTAGTCAAGCTCAAGCAGCTTCGTTATCTTCTTTTTTGATGTCTTGGCAGAAGCTGCCAAGTGTTTTGGAATTAATTAAAAAGTCATGTTACAGCAAATATCAGAATTGAATTTTGAAATGAATAAATGCGAAACTAGGTAGGTCTTCCGCAAGTGCACAGTGCCATGCACGTAGTGGTTTAGCAATTTCTGACCCAGAGCTCCATTTCTTGCACCGCTCTGGCCGCCACCCTTCTGGCCTCAGTTCGTTCGTTCTGGAATATTACCATGTTACGCTGCTTCCATATGTGCCAGGCCACGCAAATAAAACGAGCGCACCAGTCTTGCTTGGACATCCGACCCTGTAGCTTAGCCTTAGCCCAGGAGGCTTCCCATATTTGATGAACGGATTCCTCAATTTGATATATCGGATGATTGAACATCAGGCCAACGTGGTACCACACCGTAACCGCGTATGGGCATAAGAATAATACATGTATTATCGATTCTGCCGGACAGTTTCGACACATCGCACATTGTCTGTCAACATTCATACCTCGTCGTCGCAACACATCACGAGTTGGGGTTCTTCCCTGTAATACAAAGTATGCAAATAGTTTGACAGACGGAGGGGCCTTGCACCGCCAAATGTATGCAAACTGCCACTTAATTCTGCCCCCCCCTACCAACAATTGATACACAGATCGGGCCGTGTATGAGCCATTACCCTCCCACCTCCAGAGTATTTTGTCTCGGTCCTGAGTGAAGTGAATATCATCCGGGAAGGAGGATTCCGGTGCCAAGATCATCCTTTCTGGCCAGGCTTCGCTTAGAGAGATGTTGGGATTAGTCGGATTTGTGTATGTATCTGGATGATGAGATTCCGTCCAGTTATCCCGCCAAAAGGATATTGAATTTCCATCCCCAATTAACCAGTTCGAGCTCCATAAGAATAGATGTCTGATGGAGTGCAGTTGACGCCAAAAAAACGATCCTGTGGCGAACCAGAAGTTGGGACCTTCCCGATTCTGGCCTTTTCGTTTTAGGATCCTTATTACCATTGACCAGAGACCGGTTGAATCATGGTAAAGTTTCCACCACCATCGTAATAACAGCGAGATGTTGGCAATGTTTAGGTTCAGAAGCCCAAGGCCCCCCCATTTTTTAGGCATGCATGATATCTCCCAATTAATCAAAGACATACCTCTTTTATTCTGTAGAGGCTTTCCCCACAAGAAGAGCCTCCGTGCCTTGTCGATACGTCTAATCACCCATTGAGGCAAGCGGAAGCACATCATGAGGTAAACCGGGATGGTAGATAAGACCGACTGAACTAGTAGGTGCCGGCCACAGCAGCTTCGTTATCTTCAAACTGACTTTTGTACATTTTTCAGTTGATAAGACCCTCTGACGTATGAGAGCAGCTTGGGTCCGATGACTGTCGGACTCAAATTTTGGTGATGGGTTCGATGACCGTTGATCTGCTTTAAGATTTGTGCGCACGAATATTAAAATAGAGGCGAAAGTTGCGGGCGCGAATCGTAAAGCAGATCGGACGGTCCTCGAACCCATCGAACTCACTTTGAGTCCGATGGGCATCGGACCCAAATTGACCTCCTGTCGTATGACTGAGTTGACACGTCAAGTGAAATCGTCTCACGGTCGTCTCAGAAGTCAGAGCTACGGTAGAAACTAGAAAGTAGAAACAGATTCTTTTTGTTTCTAGAAATTAATATTGAAATAATATAAAAAATAGATGAAGTGCCTTCGATTTTTAATACACTAGAAATGGATTCGAGTTGAACTGCCCGATTTCCCGATATTTTTATTAAAACCCCCAAATAAAAACAAATTATCAAATCTGCTCCCACTTTGAAATTATAATTATTTCTACCCTAACCGCCCGTGGACTGGGCGGTCCACTTTTCGCGCCAGACCGCCCAGCTACGGGGCGGTTCACTTTTGAAACTTGACCGCCCAGAGACTGGGCGGTTCACTTTTGAAATTTGACCGCCCAAGGGCTGGGCGGTCTTCTATTGTTTTTTTTTTATAAGAGTTTTATGTTTTAATTTGTTTGAATGTTTTATATTAAATTGTTGTAATGATTTGTTTGAATGTTTCATATTAAATTGTATGATATATATTTATTATTTGTTGACGATTATATTTTTATAATTGACGATTATTTTTATATGTTATGTAATTGTCTAGCTTTAATATAATTGATTAGTTTTATATTAAGTTTTGTTAATGTTTAAATGTTTCTAATTGGTAATCGAAATGGTAAGTTTAAACAACAAAAGTAGTAATCGAAATGGTAAGTCTAAACAACAAAAGTAGTAATCGAAATGGTAAGTCTAAAAATGAAACATAACAGTCCAAACACGAAATATAATAATCCAAACTAAAATACTAGAAACCTATCAAACTAAAAAAAATATAAAACCCTAACGGCGACGACGAGGGCGAGGTCCGGAGAGGTCCAACCTATCAGGTGCACGGTGCTCCCTCTGCGACGGCGGACGCCTCTGGTGAACCTCATCCACCTGCATGTCATCGTGTACGGTCTCGCGCGCCCATGGGTCCGCCCCCAGGTGTAATGCATGCTCCCCACGGATCCCCGCCTGTGTACGCAACACCCACGGATCGGCCTCCCAAGTAGGAGGATACGTGGCCGGAGGCGGTGTGCCAAATATAGCAGCGGCAAAGCCATCTGCAGTCTGTGCCCCACTCCCACTGGCCTCGCCGTCGTGCTGTCTGGGCTCCATATACTGCGGTCGGTGGGAGCTAGCTGGCTCCCATCCGCCCTCATCTGGAGCTAGGTCATCCAAAGAGAAAACGGCGGCGGCAGCGGCGGCGGCGGCAGCTTCATCCTGCATTTTAAAAAATGTTAAATTAGAGACATAGAAGTAACGAGTAAATTAATTAAATAATGAACTTTTGCTACCTCGGTATGCTGCACTGGAACTCCATGCTCGTTGTAGTACGCGTTCCACGCGTTGTTGTTCAACACCCACTGGTGGATCGCCCAACCCGAGTCATCTTCTGCAGAAATGAAGATAAATTAATAAGAATGATCTTTTAGAGATACACTTAATAATGATCATTTGTATGACATATTATTACCTGCAGGAGGTGGCGGCATCTCCGCAGCGTAGATAGGGTCTCCAGGCTGCTCCGGATCTGGTGGTGGGGCCTTTATCTCGCGCCAATTGATGTCCTCTCCAGCATCGTGCAACATACCAACGAGGCGCCCGTCCCAGCCAGAGTCCTCCACGATCGGTGCACTGTGTTGGAGCATTTGACATCCTATCGCTCTCCAACTTTTTCTCGCCATGCACACCAAGCTGTGTGCCACTCCTCTAATACCCGTCAAAATCTGCACACAATGTATTTTTATTATTATTATTGGAAGATGAATAAATAACTACAATTTTTGGAGCATGTCAGTTTCATTTAAACATACCGAACGAGTATGGATCGGGCCGAAAGGCAAGTAAGTCCTAGATCCGTCACCCGTGAGTCTCCGTCGAAGAGCATCACCATAGTCCCCCTGTAGATAAACCGTCGGCATGCCCCATCTCTGGTACCAGACTAAATATCGCAATCTCCAAGGCCCGACCGGCATAGGGGCATCTGGAGCTGGAGGCGGTGTCCATAAGTGAAACTGGGGTGATGCAGCACGCTGGTAATGCTCCAAGAAACGCGTGCTCCAGTCGACTTTGGGCTTGTTGTGTTTAGTGCTGCAATATAAATTAATTAGTAACGTGTATGGTTGAACAAGTAATAAAATAGACAAAGGATAAGGCAGTGGGTACTTACCTGTGCAGCTGGGTGGTCTGCTGCTCGCCCAACTCTGGAAAATCCGGGACATAGGCATCCAAGCCAAACTGACGGGGCACTCGATCAGGATAGTGATACTCAACTATCCAGAAGCAGACGCACGGCCCCCGATAAAACGAGAGGTATCTCTGCTCTAATGTCAGCGGGCACAGAAGGCCCCGATCGTAGAACAGACGATAGGGGTACCAGGTGATGCTCGCCTCGTGAAGCATCTGGAGCTGACCCCGGACATATGAAATCCCCACGGTCCTCCCCCTGCCCGTGTCCTCGTATGTGTGGGGAGGAGCCCATATGGCACCGTACCCCGGACGTCTCTCGGGGTCATCTCCCGTCCATAACCCATGCTGAGCAGGAGGAACAGGCCGACACACCGGTATGTGCGACCAGGACCACTGCTGGAGTAGAAGAAGCGGTCCGGCAATCTGCTTGTTCGTCGCCTAAATTTTGGACATGCGATGCATTTCTGGTAAATATGGAACCCTAATATATATAATAAAAAAATTAAAATATTTGTACAAACTTACCAGACAAGCATGACACAAGCCTCGGTATAAGTGGGCGAGCACGGCTCCACCCCAATTCCACTTCGACGGCCGCTGAATGTCCCTCAGCAGAGAGAGGAACATAATCGGGACTGCGTCACCGCTGGAATCGACAAACATGACGCTGCCACATAAATCCAGGACAAACGCCCTCACGTACCTGCACAAGGCATTAGAGTCATAAATAACTACATTTTTTGTTGAATCCATAACATATTTTAATTTGCAACTGTTTGTGTTTACCTCAGAACGGTCTGCTCGTCACGTGTCTCGCGGGTGATCCTACGCCGGTGGAAGTAACTGCGGAGCGCCGCAAGACTGATGCAGTACTGTGAATACCGGTACTCCTCCTCCTCCTCTCCTTTCTTCTTCTTCTTCTTCTTTTGCAAGTCCGACGGAGCGGCCCCCAGCAGATCCGGTATCATGTGCATCAGGTCTGGATGGTCCGAGATACCACCGATGGGGTCGCCGTCTATCCGTAAACCCCACAAGGCGCTGACGTCACCTAGTGTGACTGTCATCTCCCCAACCGGAAGGTGAAATGTATGCGTCTCCGGTCGCCATCTCTCCACCAGACCGCAAACGAGAGCCTGGTCAATATCACAGTGAGGCATGGTGGCCAACTGATACAACCCGAGACGCATGATGCACTGCTCCATCAACGGGTGACGGACGTATGGTATCTCGGGGGTGCGATGCCTCACTGTCATCATCGTCGTGTCCTGCATTTTACAATTATTTCAATATAAACGTCTAATTAAATAATGCTATTTAAATTAGGAATACAAAACCAACGTACCTCCATAGATGCAAGTGAGACACGGTGCCTGACATGTGGGATCCACAGAAGAGGACTAAACGTGTCAGGATGGTGAGGGGGATAATCTCCAAAGGGAGCATCTGCACCGGACGACTCTGCACCGGATGCCTCTGCACCGGATGCCTCTGCACCGGATGCCTCTGCACTGGATGCCGGTGCACCGGATGCCGCTGCACCGGATGCCTCAGCATCGTGATCATGTGAACTCTCCCCCGTCTCCAGAGGGGCATCCCATGCACGTCCCCGTCTAGTTCTGACCATACTACATTTCAATAAACAAAAATTTTTATCTTACAAATCCTGATTTATAAATCCTAACTTATAAACTCTAATTATGTCAACCCTAAACCCTAATTTAAGAATTCAACCCTAATCTAACAATTCAACCATAAACCCTAATTTGATCCATAAACCCTAATTTAACCCCTAAATCCTAAATTAACAATTCAACCCTACATCCTAATTTAACAATTCAACCCTAAACCCTAATTTGATCCCTAAACCCTAATTTAACCGCTAAATTCTAATTTAACCCCTAAACCCTAAATTAACAATTCAACCCTAATTTATAAACTTCAGTTTTGTCAACCCTAAATCCCTAAACTACAAACTCTAATACCGGAAACCCTAATTTTGAAGAATTCAATCGTTTCGGGAAATCAACAACCCGGACACGATAATTAACAATTCAATTCTACCAATCGTTCCAATGCCAATACAAGATACAAAATATAAATTAAAAAAATTATTTAGAAACTTACCCGAAAATAATCGGATTGTCGCCGAGATGGCCGAAATTAGGGTTCGGGTGAGAGAGAGAGAGAGAGAGAGAGAGAGAGAGAGGAAGAGAGAGAGAGAGAGGAAGAGGGAGAGAATGGCAGAATAGAGAGAGAGAGAGAGAGGAAACCCTAGAGAGAGAGAGGAAGAGAGGGAGAGAGAGAGAGCTAGAGAGAGGAAGAGAGGGAGAGAGAGAGAGCTCTAGAGAGAGGAAGAGAGGGAGAGAGAGAGAGAAAAGCACTGCTGGGGTTTAGTGGGGTGTGGTTTCGGGCGGCGACGCGGGCGGCGGGAGAGGCGGGGCTGGAGGCAGAGAGAAGAGAGAGAGAGCCGCTGGAGGGGCGGACCGCTTTTAAAAAAAAAAAAAATTTCATAGTGGACCGCCCAGCGTCTGGGCGGTCAGGTTTTAGGAGTGGACCGCCCGAACACTGGGCGGTCAGGTTTCAAAAGTGGACCGCCCAGTCACTGGGCGGTTCAGTGGGAAAAGTGGACCGCCCAGTCCACGGGCGGTTAGGGTAGAAATAATTATAATTTCAAAGTGGGAGCAGATTTGATAATTTGTTTTTTTTAGGGGTTTTAATAAAAATATCGGCCCGATTTCCCATTGAATAGACAAAATAATTAATTATACATCCCAGTTTGGTGATATAACAACTTCCTCACACTACCTTCGTCTCTAATCATACATTTAGTTTCCCAATTTTATATTTCTTGCCGCTATAAATTGTGCACATATAACAGAGAAATCAGCAAATTGTTGTTGCTTAGTTTAGTAGTGAGGAATAGCAACAAAAATAGTAAATGACTTTCATTTACAACTACAAGCACTAAGATATTGAAGAAAATTGATTGCACAAAAGGAAAGAGGGGGCAAGAACAGAGGTGGACTGTTTAATTTTTGAAAAAAAATGTTATTCAATATATGACACTTTGGTTATAGAACACATTAGAAATGTTATCATTGTTTTGGTTCTGCTCTTTTTGAATGCGTGTTCCATATCTTTTATTTTTCAATTGCATTTGTGTTCAGTTCATCGTTTGTGTAATTTTTTTTATTTCTTTTTAAAAAAATTGTTTCAAAATAATGGAAGAAAAAATTATTATTGTTTTAATTTAGTCCCTCTCGATAATATTATAAAGTTCGAGAAGAGGGCAAGGAAATGTGCACCATTGTTAGGATATTTTTGAAATTTTATTCTTCTTTTTTCCGGTGTTGATAATAAGTTATGTAAAATAAAGAAGAATGAACTCTAAAATCTATATTCGGATTAAAATGCGAATTTAAATTATTGAAACTGATCTACTTGATAGGTGGTGTGTTTATATACTAAATTTATTAATTTTTAGTTTTATTTAGTGTAAATTCAAGTGATAAAAACGATAAAAAAATGAATGTATCGAAATAATTTATAAACCATTATTTTCTAACTGCTTGACTTTGTACTAAATAAATTTATAATTTTATATGCAAAAAAATCATTCATAAAATAGAACAACGTCAATGGTTTAGATTCGTTATTTAAAGTATTCAATTAACTAGGGGTGAGGAAAATAGTTCGTAACTCGCTCATTATCAACTCGCTCGTTAACTTAATGAACTGAGCATGAGCAGACCCCAACTCGCTCGTTACCAACTCAAGTTACATGAAGTCATGCCACATCCAATTCCAACTGGATCCATGAGTGGTCTAAAATAGAAAGATGTAGTGTGCTGTTTGATTGTTTTCTTATGTTAAATTATGTATTGTTTGGTTGTTTGACATGTACTGTTTGGCTGTTAACTAAGATATATTTTTTGTTTTTGGTTAAATTTGGTTTCCATTATGTATTATCAGGGGTGTAACTAAGAAATTGAGATAGAGGAGGCTGGATGAATAAGCGTTATGTAATTTCATTTTAAGAGGGGTAAAAATTAAAACTTTAAAGGTCAAAAGTGCAAAATTTTCATGGATAGGGAGGCTTAGCTACCTTTCCTCAATATGACGTTAGAGCTGTCAATGAGACAATGAATATGATTTGGATCAAATTCTAACATAATAATACATTTTGAGATTATAAGATATAAATGTAAATTTATATTCAATTAGAATTTAAAGATTTAAATATGAATCAGTATTATTTTAGTGTATTTTAAATCAGATTTGGATAATATTTCGTATTTAATACGTATAAAGTAATAAAATATTTGCATAAAATAATAAACATGTAGTTATTTCATTTTATAAAAGAACACGACTTAAATGTAATTAACTTATAAACTGTAAGTCCGTAACAGGACATCCTTGTATTAAAAAGTTAGATGTAATTCATTGTAAATTACAACAATTTCTTACCATTAACTAACTAGAGATATTTTACATCGAGGAGGGCTCAAATGTCTCATTATTTTCGTGCCCTAATCATACCCCGTGTCCTTATATCCGGTTTCAAAGTCCAAACAAACGATTCAAACCGTTCAACATGATATCCATTTTAAAATGTGCTTGTAGACTAAATTTTATATTTTTTGAAAATTTTTCACTATTATTTTAGATAGGTACAAAATTATTGTTTTTGGATGGTCCATAATTTTCTGAAAAGCAGTGATTTTATACCTATCTAAAAAAATAGTAAAAAAATTTCAAAAAAAAATATAAAATTTGGTCTCCAAGCACATTTTAATATGGAGATCATGATGAACAGTTTGGATCGCCTGTTTGGACTTTGAAAATAGAGATAAGAATGTTAGATATTATGGGGGCACAAAATCAAGGGAGCATTTGAGCCCTCCTCATATAAATATTATTTATCAAATTTATAAGTAATTCGGATTCAAATCCAACAAGATACAAATGTGAATCCAATAAATATTCCTTCGAGATCGATGTGTGGGTCCAATAACTTATTTGATACATTTTTAAAGTCCATCATCATTGGTTTTGTACTCCAACCATACTTCACATCTTTATCTCGGTTCTCAAAGTTCAAACAATCGATTTGAACCGCTCAACATGATCTCCATATTAAAATGTGCTTAGAGACCAAATTTTATATTTTTTGGAAAAAAATTATTATTTTTTATATAGGTACAAAATCACTACTTCTGGATCATCCAAAAACAGTGATTGAAATAATTTTAAAAAAAAATATGAAATTTGGTCTCTAAGTACATTTTAATACGAGTATCATGTTGAGTGGTTCAGATCGACTGTTTGAACTTTAAAAACAGAGATAGAAATATGAGATATGGTTGGAACACAAAATCAATAATGCATTTTAATCATGCTCACAAATCTATATATACTTGCGAATATCGATTAATTGGATTATGAATAACCATTGACACCTTACGTGTAAGAAGAGTAAATGGAACTTGTACGAAAAACGAAAGTATTTTTAACACATGACGGACTAGGAGTGTAAACAGTCGGATACGGATCGGATAGTGATCATACTGTATTCTTATTCGTTATAATTTTTCAGATACGGATACAAATACGGATAGTCTCAGATACAGATACGGATCGGATATCGGACGGATATGAATATAATTTCTATAATTAAAAATAAATTACTAATGTACATTATAATAAAGAATAACATCTGATAGGTCCATGTACCAATAACCCTTAATAAAGTTTAGAATAAGCCCATAAATAACTTGAGATTCGGACCCCGTTAAAGGCCAGACCAAAGTAGGATAAAACAAGGCCGTTAATACAATCACAGCTCAGAAAGGCAATTCAGGGCTCGGACCCCCTTTATAGGGCCAGCCCAAAGTCAGCAACAGACTCGGAACTCGGACTCCCTCGCGGGGCCAGTCCGAGACCAAAAGCAACTCGGGACTCGGACCTCCTCGCGGGGCTAGCCCTGAACAAGGAATAGACTCGTAGCTCGGAATAACATCTAAATTTGTGATCTGTAAATCTAGTAATTGTAACTGGATACTCACTTTTGTCGCCCTTAGAACAAATAGTAGATTTATTGACAAACAAAATTGAATTTTTTTTAGCCATTCAGAAAATAAAATAAATAAATAAAAACTTTTGAATGGTAATTGAACTTCTTTGTAAATAAAAATAAAGTTAAGACTATCGGCAAATAAACTCTATCAAAAAATCACACCGCATTGTGTGCATTCAATCTGAATTATGCTAGATTGTTTCAACGCGATGCCAGTATTGAGGATAGGATGAGATAAAAGTTCAGAATTGAATATAATTTTCTAACACTTATGAAAATAAAAAAATAATCTTATAATTACGTTGGAGTGGAGGTATCAGAATCGTGTGATATAGTTGTTCTGCCATTATAAAATTTAGCAGCGATTAAATACTCAATAAATCAAGTCGGATCGAATATGGATTATGTATTATCCAACTGGGTCCGTCATAGGCGTGTAAACGGATCGCATATTATTCGAATCCGGAAAATTACTTAAATTATCCGATCCGTATCCACATCCGATACTATCCGTATCCGAAAATTTATTACGGATAAGGATACGGTTTGAGTTTTAACTATCCGTATCCGACCGTTTCTATCCCTGAACCACAAAAAAGTACATATACCAATGATTTATTATTAAATCGCATATACATATATATTCTAATGATTTATTAAATTGCATATACATACATATACCAATTAATTTATTAAAATGCATATACATACCGATGATTTATTAAATTGCATATACATATATATTCTCATAAACAATTTAACACTATGACATAATTAGTGACTATTGTTTTGGTAATATAATATATCTTTTGTAACCAACATAAATTAATGAACATCAAGGGAAGATATCAAAACATTTCATAAATAAAATGCCTAACAGAACTCAACTTTTTGAAATGCAGAAGTCACATAAAATTTTATTGTTTTTATCCCTAAATATTGTTGAAAATTGAAACTAAATGTTGATGTTTGACCATGCAAAGTCACTGATGGAAGAGCCCTAACATTCAGAGATCATCTTTAGGGCTGAGCAGTTCCTTTAGCTTGCCGCTTTCATAAGCTTCAACTGTGGCTGAAGTACATGGCAAAAATATTATTGCTTAGATTATTGTAAATAATGAAGAGAAGTTAAGCAAAGCAAATATTTATTGTCTACCTACAAAACCTCCAATTATTAATTTATTTATCCAGCCAACTGATACAAAAAGAATCTCATCCATCTCCTATCATTTTCCTTCACATATAACCCAAATCAGCAATGAGAAAAATCAGGGGCACACTTAAAATTTCCCACATCTCTAATGTATATGCAATTATTGGACAATCAACAAAAATGAGGAGAGAAAGAGTAATCGATTACCATCAGAGCCACCCAAGTGCTTTCCTTTAATAAATACTTGAGGTACAGTTCGCTTGCCAACAATTTCAAGGAGAGCATCTTGAATTTCACTACCATCCTCTGAATAAGAATAATTTCAAACTCATTCATTGCAATAAAATAAGATATCCATCTTAGAATGAGTTAAGTTATGCAATTGTAGCCCTTCTACCATTTATTTCATGTCCTGTTTTGTGTTTAGCTCAACAAAATTTTAGGCTAATATTTATTCAGTTGGTTGTAATTGAATAGCTGCAAATAGGGAAGGCAAGTTTTGTGCAGATTGAAGCTCAATCAAAGTTGATTTCAAATTTTGTGAAAAAAAAAATTCATCATACCCCTTTGATCAAGCTCAACAACAAAAGGCTCCTCATTTAAATCCTTGAAGACACCCTTCGCTCTTTTGCAATACCTACAAATATAATATGTGACAGAAGAGCATTTGCCTTCAGTTTTGAATTTTGATCCATCTCTAAAACTAATTTTAAATGACTCAGACTATTAGGTAGTAAACTATGATCCCATTGACGACATTAAACATTTAATAAACCCAAATCACAAACTTAATCTATGATAAAAACCAAGATCCCTAATTTATATCGCTCAGCAGTGTGTGTGAGAAAGAGAGACGTACGGACAGTACGACTTGGAGAAGATAACAATGTCGTGCCCTTTGACAGTGCTTCTGATAAAGGCTCTCTTCTCCTTGGCCGCGTCGGCGGGAGCTGCCACGAAGGCCGCCGTGGCGAAGGCGATCAGAGCCACCGTGGCCATCCCTATTCGCCGTGTCAAAGCCATCTCGACGGTGGTAATCGGAGGAGTCTGGATCGGATTCACCGAGGCGAGACAAAGAGATGGATATCTGAGCTTGAATGGACGCGCGATCGAGATGGAGTGAGAGGGTTTTATGGTTTGATCTCGAATTAGATCTGTGGTTTTGATTGGGATTTGGGGTTTCAGCTGAATTTTCAGTTGGTTACCCATCATTGTATTGGTTTGGGTTCGGGTTAGATTAGTCGATCCTAATTCGACTTGCTTTTATATTTCAGAAAATCTGGATTTTCTTTTAAGAAAAAGAGAATATTTTAGATAAATTTAGATTTTCTGAGGCGGGCTTGGGCAATGTTATTTTTTCTACCAGCGGAGACCCGACATTTTTATTAATATCCAAAGTTTAATACAAATTATTATTTATGTCAAGTTTCTGAGCTATTTGCGAAAAATGCCCACGCCGGCCACAAAATGGCCTGCTTACTCTTTTTTTTTTTTTTAAACCCGCATTTTACCCTATATACCCCATTTTTCTCTCTCCTCCTCACAACTCCCTCATCTCTCAACCGAATTTGCTCTCTTCTTTGAGGTAAATTTTTTTTTATCTAATTTAAATTTAAATTTATTTAATTTAGAGTTTAGGGTTTAGGGTTTAGGGTTTAGGGGTTAGGATTTAGAGTAATTAGCACAGTTGACCAATAATTAGGGTATTTTGGCCTTTTTTTACCATAATTAGGCTAATTAAGCGTAATTTAGGGTAATTAGCACAGTTGACCAATAGTTAGGGTATTTTGGCCTTTTTTACCATAATTAGGCTAATTAAGCATAATTTAGGGTAATTAGCACAGTTGACCAATAGTTAGGGTATTTTGGTATTTTTTACCATAATTAGGCTAATTGAGCGTAATTTAGTGTAATTAGCACAATTGACCAATATTTAGGGTATTTTGGTCTTTTTTACCATAATTAGGCTAATTAAGCGTAATTTAGTGTAATTAGCACAGTTGACCAATATTTAGGGTATTTTGGCCTTTTTTACCATAATTAGGCTAATTAAGCGTAATTTAGTGTAATTAGCACAGTTGACCAATATTTAGGGTATTTTGGCCTTTTTTACCATAATTAGGCTAATTAAGCGTAATTTAGCCGAATGTAGCATAATTAGGAAAATTAGACCATTTGATCATATTTTACCGAAATTAGTCTATTGTAGCATATTTAAACAGAATTAAGCCTATTTTGGTTGTTTTTACCGAAATTAGGTTATTGTAGCCTGTTTTAGCATGTTTTAACGGCAATTGGCCTATTTTAGGTTATTTTAGACATCAGGATGCCTAGAGCACGGTCTACCCGTCGTCCAGTAGTGGACGAGCCGATCAGTACCAGCAGCACGGAGCACATCAGTCCTCTCCTGTGGATTCCCCACAGCGATCACCGAGTCTCACTGGCTTCTCGTGAGGTACGTACCTTTTTTTAGATTTTCTTTAAATTTTGTTGGGTTTAAATTTTATTATGTTATCACCATGCGGATTACTTTTTTCAACGCAGGACACGGGTCTTTTAGATGTGAAGTTGCGGTGCGTTCACATGCAGTACTACGAGATGATGGACCCGTACCTCACCAACCTGGGTCTCTACCAGGTTGTGGACATCGTGCGGGCAAAGAGAAGAATCATCAATGCATCTCTCATCGCAGGACTGGTGAGCGATGGAGTCCCGAGAGCACACGTTTCACATGCCATTCGGAGAGATGACAGTGACTCTCCAGGATGTGAGTGCCCTTTGGGGTTTGTCTATCCGTGGCACACCCGTTGGCGGTGTATCTGACAGCACTAGATTCATAGGTGATGTTAGCGAGTTGTTGGGAGCTGATCCTTTCCATATCATTGGGGAAAGTGGGAGGTCGAAGTTCTATTTGCGGATGACGAGGTTACGGGAGCACTTCAGCACGGGTCTCTCGGCAGATTCCACTGAACTGGAGATTCAGAGGTAAATTTTATAATTTGTTTCTATTAATCAATTTCTAATACGATGATTCTATTAGAATTTTTATATGTTTTGTATTGCAGATATACACGGGGCTACGTGATGGACCTTTTTGGTTCTGTCATGTTTCCTGATTCCAGCGGCGACCAGATGCCGATGATGTATCTCCAGCTTCTAACGGACCTTGAGCGGCCGTCGCCGTACAACTGGGGTGGGGCTGTCCTGGTGTATCTATACTCCCACCTGTGCCATAGTAGTGAGGTAAGTCTCCAACTCTTTTCTTAGTAAATTATTTAATCAATCAATCCATCAAAATACACTGACGTCTAATGTTCTTAAAAATGCAGAAGAATGTGAAGCAGATGTACGGGCCGGTACTCCTGCTTCAGCACTGGTCGTGGTCACGGCTACCGGTGGGCTGGCCTATCCCGAATGAGGCGCCGGATTGGGGAGCGCCAGATACTTGGAGATGTCCGGCATACGGGAAGAAGTGGCACGGTTTCCACCACTACTTAGATCGGACACACGGTGCTACCGTTGGGATCAGGCCAGTCCGGTCAGAGATTCAGAGTTTGCCTGCTGATCTTGTTGAGTGGACGCCGTACGAGCAGTTGTACACGGAGAACCTCTTGCCGGGCCATGTGGTTGACGAGCAGAAGCAGGCGATGTGTTTCTACCGAGGTCCACTCATACACTTCTGGGTAGTGGAGTACCACTACCCAGATCGGGTGCTCCGCCAGTTTGGTCTAGCGGCGTTGATTCCCGCAGACCCATCTTTGGCGAGGTCCACGATCATGGACCTGCACAAGTAAGTCGTAGTTTATTGTCAAATATCTCATATTACTTGATAGCTTTGTATTACAACTAACGTCTTCCTTACAGGATGAACCACCGAGGGCGAGCGGACCGGGACTGGAGCACCTATTTTGATGCATACTACAGTATGGCCTAGGATCCCCAGTATATGGACTTCTATCACGAGCCAGATGCGATCGTTCAGACCCAGGGGGATCCCCAGTTGAGGTACGATGTTTGGTACACGCAGGTCTGCATGGCGAGTGTCTATCTGCAGGGCGATTACGGTGCCCATCTCCGCGACAGGATCAAAACCGATGATGGTTACCATCCCAACGGCCGTTCATTCGCTCGCCAGGTAATGCACATAAAACTACATAGTTTTTCTCTAACTTAGTAGTTCATCAAGGTTTGATCTGACATGCCAAATTTTTTTCAGCTTCTGGCCTCGATCAAGGAGTGCGGGCATGGGATCGCCATGCTGGGAAAGAAGAACTGGAGACGGCTTGGGTACCGCGTCCTCAAGAAGAATGCGAATGTGGTTGAGGATGCCGGACACGGTGGAAAGATCATCGGTATGCTGAGAGACGCCGGAGAGAACATCAACTGGCGTGAGGTAGATCCGACCGAGCCCGACGCGAGCCCGGTTTTGCTAGATGACATGCCACCTTCCCCCGATTCGCATCCAGAGTGGGACTACCATCGTTGGGTATTGTCCAGCGTTGGGTGGACGGCATGGTACGATGAGCATGGACGTCCGGTGCAGACTCAGGTATGTCATACTTCAGTATCTGTCAGGTTTTAATAAATTTCTTCATTCAGATCAAATTTAATAATTTATGTGTATGATTGCAGGGTCCGGCAGAGATGCCGCCACAGCCACCACCTGCGGGGACCGATACTTCTGATTTGGAGTCCCTCTCGTACAGTCTCCAGGACTATGGGATATTCGATGACGATTTCATGTCGGCACCGGCAGTACCCCGATATGGCACACAGATGCCGCATGATGGAGAGGCTAGTGGTAGCGGGTCTCATACTCAGCATGCCTTTGGGACTGAGTTCGCCACATCTATCTTCAGTACACCTCCGCTAGTACAACCAGTCTCCACGGGCGATGCCAGATGGGATACTGCCGAGCATATACTCAGGTCTGCAGATGCTAGTGTGGAGGCCGAGACAGAGCCTGGCCGCGCTGGCGCCGGGCGAACGCCGGAGTACCGCCTCAGTGATATACCCCCTCTCAGTTTTAGTTGTATTTTGACTAGTTTTGTACTATTTATATTTGGTATACTATTTATGTTTGGTATATTTGGATTATCTTATATTTCGGTTCTTTTGTATATGTGCTTTTATAGTACTATTTTTATATTTTACAGATAAAATAAATTATCATGATAATGCTAAACAGAAAATATTACAACATTAAAATAGCAGTACAACATAAAAATATTTAAAACAATTGCATAAGTGCGTTAAATAGCAAAAATAAGGTTTAAAGATTAAACCGATATTTTTATTAATATCCAAAGTTTAATAGAAAATTATTTGTGTAAAAAAAAAAAAAAAATAAGCCGGCCACAAAATGGTTGGCTTAGGGGGGGACTAAGCTGGCCATTTTGTGGCCGGCTTGGGCATTTTTCACAAATAGCTCAGAAACTGGACATAAATAATAATTAGTATTAAACTTTGGATATTAATAAAAATGTCGGAGCGGAGACCGACTTAGACCCATGATTCAAAGGGCCGAAATTTTGATAGTTACCAACTAATTAAAGTATAACTAAATCAATACTACTAAAATCAATTTTTTGTGGTGCACACTTTGAGGAAGGATACCATTTGATGCTTTAATTAGACGCGCACCAAGTGGAGGTATTGATTTAATTTGAATGTAATTGGGTGATAACTAAAAGAATTTCAGTTCAAAGGAGGGCCGTTATACAAATTGAGCAACTTTAAAGAAAACACTAAAATAGAATTTAGAGGTTGAATCAGTTATTTTTATATACATTAGTAATATATAATTTAAATCGCTTTCTTAAAAAAAATCTATATCATTTTTAATGTAAATGACAACATATTATTTGAAAATTGTGAGAATTTACGGTTCTTTCTAGTCTCTCTTAAGTGTGAATAATGTACAAATTCATATTTATATATTGTTAATCCGAGAGGTCCGTTTCCGATTGAATGTTGATGAGAAAACATATCGAAACAATTTTGATCTGTCGCATGTATGTACCTATATAGTTTGAACTAGTGTGAATCCGATATTAAATTGAAATTTGTGTATAATTCACATTTGTGAAAGAGTAACATAGTATGATAGGATTGGTGGACGAATACGAAACACGAAAGTTTAAAATTTTTATTAATATGATAATATCAATAGCGAAACTGGAGCAAAATTTTAGAGAAGAGTAATATATGATGTAGAAGGAAATTAAATCTTTAAACTAGAAAACTGAGATTAAGATTAAAAGATGATCAGACTAATAAAATTTTAGCATATTATTATGGATAATTATATTTTCTCCCATCTATCCATCCTCCATTTCATCCCCAACTAACTAACTTTCTCTTCTAACTATAATTAACTACCTAATGGTCCCTACAAATTAATTACCCAATTTTCTTCCTTTATTTCTTTCCTCTTTCTCCCTCTCTCCCACCTCCGCCTCCACCCGTCTCTCCCACCTCTCCCTCTCCGCCTCCGCCCGCCTCTCCCACCTCTCCCTCTCCGCCTCCGCCTCCGCCTCCCTCTCCCACCTCTCCCTCTCCGCCTCCGCCTCCCTCTCTCATCTCTCCATCTCCGCTTCCGCCTCCCTCTCCCACCTCCGCCTCCGCCTCCCTTTCCCTCTCCCACCTCCGCCTCCGCCTCCCTCTCCCTCTCCCACCTCCATGAACTATTTACACTTACACGATGAGGATGAATACTTGCTCGATGAGGGATGAATACTTGCATGACGAGGTATGAATACTTGTGCAACGAACAACTCGAAAGTATGTCATCATAGATCTCATTTGAAAGAGAAAATTGTGTAGAAGACGTTGGTGGTTTTAGATTTGCAAAATTCCTCACAGATCGTCAGAAATATTGGTTAGATTGAACGGAGAAAAAAAAATCACCTCTAAAAACGTGTAAAAGATGGGTGAGTGATGTGTCCAGTTTTTTTTTTTAAATACTTGACATCTTAGGTGTGAATACTTGATGTATTATAGATGAATACTTGATTTATTATATGTGAATACTTGCGCGCTCTTGTAAAATTAATCGAGGTATGCACATATGCTTGTAATACTCTTGATACATGAACTATTTACACTTACACGATGAGGATGAATACTTGCTCGATGAGGGATGAATACTTGCATGACGAGGTATGAATACTTGTGCAAAGAATAACTCGAAAATATGTCATCATGGATCTCATTTGAAAGAAAAAATTGTGTAGAAGACGTTGGTGGTTTTAGATTTGCAAAATTCCTCACAGATCGTCAGAAATATTGGTTAGATTGAACGGAGAAAAAAAAAACCACCTCTAAAAACGTGTAAAAGATGGGTGAATGATGTGTCCATTTTTTTTTAAAAATACTTGATATCTTAGGTGTGAATACTTGATGTATTATAGATGAATACTTGATTTATTATATGTGAATACTTGCTCGCGCCATTTGTAAAATATTTCAGATATTAGGAGGTCCCCAAATAGTAAGTGGCCCCCCTAAGTAGTTAGTAGTTATTAAAGTAGTTATTGACTGGGGGATGAAATGGGGGATGGATTCCGGGGGATAGCTAGACTCTCCCTATTATTATATACTATAAATTTTTGGTGTCTAGTTCATGCACATATGATTGTTAAAATTGAAGAAAAGAGAGAGCATGATCACCCACTTAGGCCGACAATTTCACCTCTAATTAGTAAGCTTCTAAAGAAATATACGAGTAAAGACATGAAAAAAAAAAAAAAGACATGTTAACGACAATTTAGTAATGAAGGCAAACTAGACAAATTCAAAGTTAGCATGCTAAAAAGAAAACGAGCTTTATAACTGTTTCACTCATCTTTTAAACACCTCGCACTTAGTTTTTCATATATTTTAAAAGAGGGCTCAAATGCCCCATTGCTTCATGTTCTAATTGTACCTCAACATCTTTATTTTCAATTTCAAAGTTTAAACAGACGATTCGAACTGCTCAACATGATATCCACGTTAAAATATAATTTGAGACCAAATTTTATATTTTTTGGAAATTTTTTACTTTTTTTAAAATAGATACAAAATTATTGTTTTTAAATGTTCACAATTTCTTGAAAAACAGTGATTTTGTACCTATCTTAAAAAATAGTAAAAAAATTTCAAAAAATATAAAATTTGGTCTCCAATCATATTTTAACGTGGATATCATATTGACCGGATCGGATCGTCTGTTTAAAATTTGAAATTGAAAATAAAGATATTGAGGTACTATTGAAGCATGAAGCAATGGGGCATTTGAGCTCTCATTTTAAAATATACATATGAATATTAATGTAAAAACTCGACTATTACTAAATACATACTAAATTATTTTAATATAAAATAAATGTTGACAACATTCACACATTTTTGTGCAAATCAAAAATACATTTTAATAGTTATCTAATTTTCTGAACTCAATTATCCTAAACCTAGAAAGTACATATTTGAATATTTCAAAATATATACTCAACTATTATACATAACACATATGGCTCTCATATGATGTACGCTTAAAACTCGTATAATACAATTTTTGCATGATATGCACTTAAGCACAATACACATTTACCTATTCAATTTTCTTTTTTTAATTGTTAGCCCATAACAGCTCGAGGAATATTGATCGTTTGAGAACTTGAAGGTAAGCATAATATTTGAAAAGATATAATAACCAAGACTTGGATTCTTTTTAACCATTGTTCCAACTAAATCGAAGGTCAGAAATGATATCATATCAAGCGGCAGGTCTCAGGATTTAAAAACAAATTGAATATTTATTCGTTCGTATCCAGATTCATATCTAGACTTATCTAGATATTTGACGGATACAAAAAAAAAATTAAGCGATATAAAAAACAAATATTATTTTTAATTTGAAAGCAGATACAAATAAGTATAATTATTTAAATATGTATTTTTCAACATTCGAATATTCTTTTCAGAAATATATTATTTTAATTTAGACTTTAAATTAACATAAACTTTGATTACAATAATTTTATTAATATATATAATTTCTTAATACACTTTAACTAATGATTTGAATCATTTGATGATATTAATAATTAATTTTCATAAATATTATATAATTATTTACAGACAAACATAGAATGTTTATATTTCTTTATACACTGTATGATAATTTTGTTTAGGATAAATTTTGTCGGAGATCACTAAACTGTCTTTTATCATAAATTGGTCACTCAAATTTGATTTGTCACTCTATAATCACTTAACTTATAATTTGTCCCAATCAAATTACTCTATAACTTTTTCATCTAAAATAATAATAATTATAGTATTTTGAACAGAATGAGCATTTTCCGTTAATATTTAAAAAAAACGTTATAGAGAGACTAAATTAAGACAAATGAAAAGTTCAATGATTACAAAAGAACAAATCAAATTTAAATAACCAATTCATAAATTGACAAAGGACAAAAAAATTTAGTAACCTCCAACAAAATTTACCCTTTTTTTAATACCTAAATTATGTTCGTATTTATATTCATATTTATATAACATTAATTCCGTCCGTATCCAGGATATCAGATCCGTTTACACCAGGTTGATTGCATGATCACGAAAACGAATGCAAAAAGATAACCAATTATTAAGCACGCTTTTTCGAGCAATGTTAATAATTTCTTATAACTGTACAAAATCAATAAAAAAAGAAAAAAACACACTTTCTCCAACTAGACCTCCCTCAAGGAGTTACATCGACTAAAAAACCATGAAAAACAAAACCTAGTTAGTTTAGCTAAATCTAGGATCCTGAAATTTATGTTGCTTCTCCAAATAATGCAAAAATCTAGAGAAACAAAGCCAGAATGTCTCTGGCAGTCTGATTCGGGATTGATTAACCATAGCCGAAGAAATATCAAAAAGAAATCGGTGCATCTCAGGCTTCACAGAGGTGCGGATGAGCATAGCAATCCACGCCTCTGGTGCCAGCCTAACCGCATCCCTCAATGATTTTATGCCATTTATTACTCTTGAAATCATCGCACTCCTCTGTAAAACAGAAATAATTTTTTTACTAATAATTGCAAGTATACACCGGAGAGGCTTGTATAGAGATGAAAATTTTAATTCTACTCTTTCGCCTGCACTTGTTTGCTTGTTTGATCGTTTGCTATTGCTGATAGTTTTTGGTCTAGAAAATTTCAGACCTGATCCAATTTGATACTACAAGTTGTTTTATACCTTAAATATAATGCTACACTTTTTGAACCCAACCATTTTATTTGTTAGTGCAAGTGGCATGTTGGCGTCTATCCTTTATTGATGATAATCAATCCTCAAAGTACAAAAAAAAGAGAAAAGAGAAAGAAATTTAATGGATCAACAAACCTCAGGATCAGACTCTTGTATATGTTCTTTCTCAAAGAAACATGGATAGGCTGCTTCTTGCAAGAAAGCATCTGAGGCCTTGATTATATCTTGTATGAGAAAAACCCTAACCCTCCAACCTTTTTCTGACAAGATAAACCGAAAAAACTCTTCAGTAGATGCGACTACTGACCTCATGTCAAATGATTTCCACCCTTGATTTTTCCCAGAGTGTGATTTTTTTCCTTCATAGTTTTCATTTTCTTTTTCTCCTTCATCCGTTCTTGACTGTGATGATTGCTCAGAAATAGCAGCTATCTGTTATAAACAAACCACAGGAAAGTAGTAACTAAGCCAAGATTAACTTAAAAACTTCAAAAAGGTCCTTATCTCATCAATAACTCAAAAGGAGTACCTAAATTCACTGCATTTTCAAAAAAGCCCCTAGTTTGTTATGAAGTTTCTAAAAATGATCCATGTGCCAAATTAGTTAATAGTACTAGTAGAGTTTAGTAATAGTGATGAGCTGCTTTTTTTTCCAGTGTAGATCAAATAGGTTTAGTTCAGAATATTGACGTCAAATGAAACCTTACGAAGCAGGAAAAACTATTTATACACCGAACCTCTAGTCCAAGATACCAAATCTTTGTACTCAAGCAAATTAAATATTAAATAGATAGATTAAAAAGTAAAAGAAATTGATCATACCAATCTCTCCAGCCGGTTCCACCGAATGGAGCCGTCATTACGAATGAGAAGTTCCCTCAGAATCCTTCTCATATCAGGGTTTTGGTCGGCCAAGAGCCGCCCGATAACATATGGGTATGCACTCTCCACCACCTTGAAACTCGGGTCAAGAGCCTTGGCGGTTCCTTCTAAGGAACCTAGAGCCCGTATCACCAGTGCGTAGTCCGGGGGTAGAGAGAAGTTGAATTCATACATTATATCATATAGCTCATTAATTATTCCCTGAATTAGATATACACAAAACTTATAATTGGTACAGCCTCTAATGGGCCTATTTTATCCTAATCCTGAATGAACCTAAAATTAAATCAAGAGGGTTTGAATTTCAGTCTCCGAGTACAACTAAATTGGTTCCAATGCAACTTAGAAAAAGCCAAGAGCAATTCTGCCATTTTTTATCACTTGGCTTTAAAGGCTGGTCAACATTACCGTTATCAAAATTATGGGTATAGAAAGGTGTATATTGGCATTGATTCTCACAAAAGAAGTAGACCTGTGAGTTTAGATCTCTTTTAAAGTTCTTTTTACCAGCTGGTGGTGGTTAAGAAGCATAAATCAGGCTCTGAAGTTACCTCAGTTATAAAACAAATTAGGAATAAGTAACAAAAAGGTCTAAAAGAAGATGCTATGAACAATACAGAATACCAGTCCAATATTATTGAGAAAAGAGAGAACCTGGAAGTCATTAGACTGACGGGTGGCTCCAAACGAAGCACGCAAGGCATCAGCAACTTGGTGCAAGTCAGTTCCCTCAGGTATGAATCCAAGTGAATGAAAATCATTAGCCAATCCAAAGGAGTCTCGGTTCACATAGTGTACCAGCTGAGGAAAAGGTAAACAAGCAGCTGGTAAAAAGTAAACAAGCACCCAGGTAGACCAAGGAATAATAAAATGAAGCCTCAGTTCCTTAAATCTGGAATGTTAATACACAAAAAACTATTAATTAGAGCACTCCATTTAAAATTAAGGGGAAAGGCTCCAGTACTACTATCTTTTGCTCCATTAAAAAGTTTAATGAAGGAGGTTAGTACAGGCACAGGCTATGATTACGTGACACTTTTCAAAACAAACATAACAGAAAGAGGGTAACGATTACAAGGAGATAAAAGGATTTGAAATAAAATGTGAGCTTAACTATCTGAATGAGTCCAATGCGATAGTGGCGAGGTATATCTCCCATCATGCCAAAATCAAAGTAAGCTAGACAACCCTGCTCTGTGACCACAAGATTTCCTGGATGTGGGTCCGCATGGAAAAACCCCTCTTCTAGAAGTTGCCTCAATGAACAATATACCCCCTGAAAAATCCCACGCAAATAAACCATTGTACTTGCCTCATTTAGACCATATATGCAACATAGAGTACCTCAATTAACCCTCAATGATGCAATGAAGTCACCAAACAGACAACACATATGCACAGATAATGGGTTAGAATCTGTTAAATCCTCAATGATGAAATGAAGCCACCAAAAAGCCAATGCACATACACACATGAAGGGTCAAGATGGACTGGTTTTGGTCAGCGTTTTTTTTTAAATCATTCAAACAGCCAGAGTGTCAAGCATTGGTCCAGATTCTACAAGCTAACTTATCAGGTCGAATTAAATTGTCGAGTCAACATTGCTTAATTGGGTTTTGGGAAAATTTTCAAGTATTGGTTTCTTATTTATTGCCTAATCAACAATTGCCGTCCCCAGAAACTTCTCACAAGGGTCAACAATGTGTTTAGGATCCAAGCCAGCAGCAGTATCATACAAGAAATCAAGTAATCTGCCCTTGAAAGCACAGCTATTTTACCTCATCAATCAACTCCTTGCGGTTGAGATGTGCTTTGCTGATTCGATCAGCATCAGTAAGCTTGATTCCATCTATCCACTCCATTGTAAGTACAGCTTTTCGGGTATAATTCCAGTATATTTTTGGCACTTTTATAAGTGGTTCCTGCTTCTCAACCGAGCCTATCAATATACACCAAACCAATTTATCACATAAGCCACTGACAAGGACTACGACTTAATTTTGTCAATTATTATGGAGCAATTGTCTACCAAATCGCAACAGTTGAAAAGAAAAGAAACAAAGTTTAGGGGACTTAATTCAACCAAGCGTGTTAGATTAGAACTATGTGCAGCCAATTTTTACAAAAAGAAATATAGCCCGAGACAAATGCAAAGCCAGTGTTCCTTTGCCATATTTGATATTTGGGTTATTAACTCAATCCAGTTTAGATGAACCATTGAACTAAAGACTCCATCTAGGTTCAGATTTCTCAACATACTAGTGTGCCAGCCCATGGTGGGCTGTCTCAAATTATGTTATTGTTTATAAGAGAAAAGAGAGTTGCTGACTGGAACCAAACTTGAACCAGAACTGGACCATTGCATCCTAATGGATTACAATGCTAGATTTAGATACAGTCGAATGTCTAGCACTTTGCTGACGTCCACTCTTACAGATATTATGGAGTATCTGATATCTATCAATATGTGCTTGAAGGGTTATTGCAATATAAGCAGAACTCAGTGATTTACCAGAAGAATAGAGAGAAGAAAATCTTTCACAATTTTGAGCCTCTAGAATATAATCAATCTCGTTAAACATGTGCCTGACCTGTTGAGTTCCACAAGAGTAGATAACAAAATACATATATAATTCAGAACAAAGCAGCCAATAATCATACAAGGGATTAAAAACCATTTTCATCTTTCCCATGATAGGAGCAAAATTTATCAATTCACCTAAGATGGGAAACACAATCATCATAACACAGTTCATTGGTACATTTTCTACTTACAAAATGAGTGTAATAAGAAATATATTTTGTTTGAGATATTCCAATTGACTGAGACATCATATCCTTTCAGAGATTATAACCTATTTAAATCAATTTCCTCCAAATATGTACAACAGCAGTTAGGAAGAAGGGGGTAACTTGGGCATCTTCCAGAGAAAACAAAAGGTACATTTTTCAGATTTCTATATGGCTGTTGGCTAGATGTAGAAAAAGAAAATGGTGCATCACCATTTCATTGACGGCAACCAACAGGTCTTTTCGGGCTTTGGCAAAGCGCTTCAGCTGGCCACCAATCAATTGAAATAAGAGAGCATCTAGTGTGAGAGAAGGCATCATACCAGGCCGCTGCACCTTCACTGCCACCAGCTCTCCACTGTGCAGATGAGCTGCATCACTTCATTTATCAAAGAGAGTTGAAAGGAAAATGATAGTGCATTTTACCGTTACAAAAAAGAAGACCTGCTATTTGTAACCCTAACAATTTGAATAAAAGGAGATGATGACCATTTGTTATCTTGTTGGAAAAGGATGATAATGCAAAAGTCTAATTGACTTTTCATCTCAGTAACATTTTTGTTATTTGTACACACAATCTCGAAGGGAAGCACCATAAGTTATCATACAATTCAGGCAATCATAACAAAACTACAATGTCAAACACCTGGATAACTCGTGGAAAACTAATATAAGCCAATGTTTTCAGCGAACAGAGCAAAGAGTCCACATAAAAATGACAAAAATAATTCAAAAGTGATTAATCCTACAAAATAACTGAGTAAAATGTTTTAATAATTTTAAGTTTATTTATGTGATTAATATGTAGGTAGGAATGACCTAGTTCTAATTTATCAAAAATGTTCTCCTCCATCCAGAATCCAAGATGACCGTTTATCCTTAATCAGAACTAAATGAGTACACAAACCTTGTGAACTTTTTGTATTTTGTAATCACATTTCCAAGTACATCACACAATAATGATACCTTTGTAAACTTGTCCTAATGAAGCAGCTGCAATAGGCTGTGGGCTGATATCAGCAAATATGTCAGAAACTCGAGACCCCAGTTGAGACTCAATAGATTTCATAGCCACACGTGTAGAAAAGGGGGGTATTTGATCCTGATTAAGAAAAAAAAAAAAAAATAAGTTAGCAAACCAGCATTTCTGATACACAGCAGTCTGGCCAAGTTAACTCACAGCTTGTACTGGTTAGAAAGGGACTATTCTGCCAATAATAATTCTGTTTTGTTTGGCCTCCTTTTTGTGTGTTATCCTTGTATTTGGTTGCACAACTGAGGTTAAAATCAGTATAAGTTGACTCAAGGTTGGTCAAGGATGAACTGGTTTAAGTTACAGCTTAATTTGGCTCCTAACTTCCATGTATAGATATACCAGTCAAAATTTGGTCTACCAGTTGGAATAGCAATTCTCCAGTACAGTAGTAAGCTATGACAAACCTGTAGCTTAGAAAGTTCTTTGCAATAGGCACTGGGTAAAATATCTGGCCTAGTGCTAAGTGCCTGTCCAAGCTGCGAGTAGCCAAGTGAAAAATTGTAAGAATGAGAAGAAAAAAAAGCAAGGAAAAAGAAAAGAATTAAGATTCTTTGATTTAAATGGAAATCAATTACTTATGGTTACCTTGATATAGAAAGGGCCCAATCTAATGAGTGTCTCTCCAAACTGGAACATATTCAGCAAGACTTCAATTAGAAATTGAAACTAACAATAATAACAATGATAAGAAGAAAATTAGTACAGTGCTGCAAGCAACAACACACATCACAAAGATCTAGCCTCCTTGATATCAAATAAAAAAATGACTTGATTTGCATCTCACTATTCCATTTCAACTAAGCCTTCTTAAATTTATTTTTACCTTTCCATGAAAATAGACCAAATGTTTTACCATTTTGCAAAGAACATGCATCAAATTAATTTCCTATAAACACAAACTTTTGACTTAGTTACAGTGCCTACAAATATTAAAACTAGTAAAAAAAAATCCAATATTTAGAGACACAGTATACTATTTTTGTACAAGGCAGCTGAAAAAAAAAGGTGAAAAAAACTACCTTCTCTGCACGCTTGTGTATATCCTTGAGCATAAAATGCCAGAAGGTCAACTTAGCAACCTCAAAAGAAACAATGGAGGCCCGATAGAGAGCCAAAAAGGGTCCGAACCGGGCGTACACAAATAGGGCCCGGGACCGTGCACCCAAAATGTGCCCAAACTCAGTCTCTAGCGACTCTTTCCTTCGTTTTGCATACTCTGAGGATGACCCCACGCCATGCACACTGGTAAACCCACCAGGCGAAGTATAATAGTACCTGAAACAAAATTCAAACATATTACAGATATACTTCATGGAAATAATTACAACCCATTCCACCTTACCTACTCAAAATATGTCATCAATATCTTTAGTGTGTTTTTTCCACATATGAGGATTCAGTCTATATATTTGCCATTAGGAACTATCATATCCCGCAACATAAACCAAACACCAAAATAAAATGGGTAAAAGAGAAAATAAAAAGAATCAACATCTGGATACTGAACCTTGAACTAATTAGTTATGTTCATCAATGCGCATTTTCTGAATTAAGCATGCTACTGTTTTCTTTCCTTTGGTTTTGTTGAGACCAGGGAAAAAACATGAAGTAAAAAGAGATAATGCGCATAACAAATGGACCAAGCTAACACCGGAGGTTTCATAAACCACAATGAAATAGAAAGAGAGAGGCGAAGAGATAAATGTACCGATGTGTAAATGGATAGGAGAGACGATCAGAAGGAACGGAATGGAGACGGATTGAAGAGGCGAAACCGGCGCAGATGCGAGAGGATCTACGGAGGAACCGAGGCAGCAGGCTCGCCATATCTTCTCCAGTCGGCACTCATGAATGGAGGGAGGGAGGGAGGGAGGGAGGGGGGGAGATGCCTTTGTTTGCTTCGAAGTGAGGAAAGGGGCACCGTCTGAAGCGGTGGAGGCGACAGAGGAGCGGCGCGAGAGACGGTGCCACGTATCCTTCTCCGCGCAGCTTAGTTTAATAAAACCCGACCCGAACCGATAATGGAGGGACGTGGCAGGACATTGTGTTTTGTTTTTTTAGCTAAAAAATGTATTGTGTTAAATACAATAAGAGAAACTCATGTTTAACTAGTTTTATTGTAATATCACAGGAGTAAGGCTTAGGTGTTATAGATAGCATAATATTTTTCGTGCTATTATCTTAAAATCTATCGTATAAATTTTAAACTTCGATCTAAGTAGTTTAGTAAATTGATTATATAATGAACTTGTAGAATATTAATTTTTACTATTTTTGAATTTTTTTTACTATTTCTTATTATTTATGAAAGATGACAAAAAAATAGCTTAAAAATAAAAGAAAATTACCAATATTTTAGGTCATTTTTTTCCATCTTTCATAAATCATAAAAAATAATAAAAAGTTCCAAAAAAAGTAAAAATTGGTATTCTACAGGTTCATTATATAACCAATTCACTGAGCTACTTAGATCGATATTTAAAGTTTATATGATAGGTTTTTAAGACAATAGCACAGAATGTCTTATGCTATCCACAACACCTAAGCCTTACTCATATGACAATTATGTTAATTTTTTTTAGAATATAAGTTGTTCATTAAAAAATGAAAAAGATGTAAAAAAATATTGAAAGTTTTTTTTTGTCAAAATTTACTTCATTCAAAAATTTATAGAAACTTTTTTATTGAGCCGAAAAATTGAATTAAAATGTTTACAAAATTATGAGTTTCTGTTTTACAATATTTTTTTACTGAAATCTGAAATTTTGTTTTACATTATTTTTTAAATAATTTTTTTTGTTTTACATTATGATTTTTAATATGCAATTAATAGTGAGTTTTTCTTTTCCTATTCAGAAACATTTCCGTGAAAAGCAAAATGGGCCGAAGCCCATTTCCTTTTCGGCTTGCCAATACAAGAAGGTAGAGTGGGAAAAACGTGCCATGCCGTGCTGTGCCGTGACTAACATGCCGTGACTTTGGTCTCGTGCCGTGCCGTGCTGTGACCAAAATGTCAATGGGTGGTCACGGCACGTGAATGGTCACGCCACGTGAGTCACGCCGTGCCGTGACTCGCGTGACTACCGGCTCCTAATTACACGTGACTCGCGTGACTACGTGCCGTGACTAAATTTTTCACGTGCCGTGCCGTGCCAAAGTTTCAAAAGATGAGCACGGCACGCGAATGGTCACGGCACGTAACTGACACGCGTGCCGTGCCGTTCCGTGATGGAACCGGCTCTGGCGTGCCATTTTTCCCACTTTACAAGAAGGTTATGTACCAAGAGCCGTTTACTCAAATTAAAACGGCTCCCTATGGTGCCCTTTTTGCCTTGTGCATGTTCAGTGCTGAATCACTAAATTAATTAATTAATCACAAGAACCACGAACAACAATCTAATACTTCAGCAATATCGCCCGTCAATTTCATGAATCATTTGAGCTCCAATAAACTAATTAAAAGGGACTGCGTAGCAGAAGCTAATAGTCTGTGCTCTGGTACTCTTCAGAGGATGATGACTCTAAAGGTGCCGATAGTCTCTACTAAGCATTTCAAAAAAAAAAAAAAAAAATACTCTAAAGGTCCAACGAGAGTTGGGTCGCGTCTTGTTGGGTTGCAAGTAATTAAATTTTCGCCAATTTTTTTTTTACCCTCTTTAAAAAATAAATAAAATAAACCGAACAACTATGATTTTGAAATGAACTTCAGAATTAACCTTCTTTGACAAATTGGTTGTGCATTCTGTCAAATTGGCTCATTTGAGTTTTTGACAGCTAAGCATTTACTTTCCAGCAATTCAAATTAGTTTCTAAATAACTGTTAATTATTTTTTAGAAATTAAAGTTTCTAACTCACATCTCTGAAATTAATTTTAGAGTTTCTATTAAGCCACGTTAGCAATAAATTAAAGAATAATTATTTTAGTACCCGCGCTACAGTACCCGCTCTGTACCCGCACTTCCATAACTGTAAGGTTGCAGTCCCCACAACTACCGATCTAACTAACAATGTTATCGGACCTTCCATTTTGAATTTCAAATGTTCCTTTCTCTCCGTTTTTTTCTTTTTCGAAGGCTGAGGCGATTTTGAGGTGATTTTAGGTCGTTTTTGAGGTGATTTTGAGGCAATTTGGAGGCGATTTCGAAACTGGAAGCGATTTCGTGTGGTTCTTAATATTGTTTCTTTTCAATTTTGTTTTTGTTCTGGTGAATTAATAATGATATATCGTTTCGTTTCTATTTCATATACACAATCGTGTTTCAGTGTTGCTGGATTTTGAGATGTTTGTGACAATTTGATTTGCGAAGATGATGCAATTGTCTATTATGTGTTCAGATATAAATACTTGGTAGTTTAGATATAAATACTTGATGTGTTCAGAAATAAATACTTGATGTGTTCAGATATAAATACTTGATAGTTCAGATATAAATACTTGATCTGTTCAGATATAAATACTTGATATGTTTAGATACAAAATTCATTTTAATAAAGTGACAGTTACAATTTAAAGTTAAAAAAAATTAATAACAACCAATTATTAAAAATAACGTTATATGGTTTAAATTATTTATTTGAAAAATATATAATAAACTTCCGTTTGGCCGATTATTATATATGAATTCATATAAAACCATAGAGAATACTAATAGATTACAATTAGTGCAACATATATACATATTGCCTTTTGTACACATGCAATCCCATGTGATCCATATAACATATACTCCTCAAGATCCAATACAATGTTTGTATAAAAGTTATGTCCTTACCACTTAGTAACCATGCGATCAAGGTTTGGCCCAAGTTTCGTCAAGTTGGGCTCATGTTGCCAAAACTCTTGGTTATGATCTAGTTTGGACCAAAATTTCATACAAACTAGTTGTATTAGATCCAACATATAAAAAAGAGAGTGCCCATGTGTGGTCATTGTATAGATATAAATACTTGTCTTGTATATGTAGTTCATTGTATAGATATAAATACTTCACAATGTTACTATTAATACTTGTAAAACAAAATTACAGTTTTGGAACGGTTGTGTGGTCCCCTAATGCGGGTACGACGCGAGGATTTTTCAAAAAAAGGTGCGGGTACGGTTATTTAAGAAAAATTCATATATCATATATGTAGTTCATTGTATAGATATAAATACTTGTCTTGTATAGATATAAATACTTCACAATGTTACTATTTACTTGTAAAACAAAATTACAGTTTTGGAATGGTTGTGTGGTCCCCTAGTGCGGGTACGACGCGAGAATTTTTCAAAAAAAGATGCGAGTACGGTTATTTAAGAAAAATTCATATCTCCATTCCATTATTAAGCACGTTGATGTCCTGATCCGCCAATGGCTACGATTGAAAGATTAAATTTCGGATTTAATATCAGCCCTCCAATCACATAATTTGTCATCTTTTGATTAAATGCATCTTTTTTATGTGCAGAAGTCTCAAATTAGTTAGAGATGTACTCGCCACACATATTGTCACAAGTAATGCCAAGAATTGAGAAAATGGAATTAGCATTAAATTTTTGTTACCATATCTCTCTCCAGATTTGATTGGCGCATACAAAGATTAATTTCCGATTTTGATAGCATGTCTCATTTCCGAATTGCCTACCTCTTATTCATTTTTGGAAGAGAACAAAAAAGGCATATTATTGTTTATTCCCTAGCAGCTTTCCACATTTAATTTAATTGAATTATAACACAAAAATTGTGTATGCACTGACATGCAAAGAATGTTGTTGTATTAAAACAGTCATTTGTTGTTGTTTTTTTATTATTATTTATTATTTGCATCTCTATTCAATCTTAATGTTAAATCTTATAATATATGTTCCGTTGCAACGCACGGGTACGATACTAGTATCATATATGTATTCATTGTATAGATATAAATACTTGTCTTGTATAGATATAAATACTTCACAATGTTACTATTAATACTTGTAAAACAAAATTACAGTTTTGGAACAGTTGCGGTCCCCACAAACAGTTATGGCAGTTTAGATGCGGGTACAGTGCGGATACTCAACTGCGGGTCTCATATCAACTTCCTAAATTAAAAATGAGAGATAATTTGAGCTAATTATTTGACCGTTTCCTGCATAGTTTCTAAATAAGAAACTCTCTCACATCTTTGAAGCTGGATTAGAAACTGCTATTTTAAATTAGAAACTCTAATAATATCAGAGATGTAGGTGCACTAATAGCTAATAAAACTTTGACTCATTTAAGCTGGATTAAAAACTGCTATTTCAGATTAGAAATTCTAATAATATCATAGATGTAGGGGCACTAATAGCTAATAAAACTTTGACTCATTTGACTCATGTGGGATCCACCTCAGGTTTTCTTATTTGCTTTTGAACGGAAAAAAAAAATTAAAGAGGGACGCGCAGCTAAATCATGGCCGTCCGGTTTATTTCTTTATTTTTTAAAATGGTAACAAAAAAAATTCGGTAAATTTTGTGATGCAAATCACTGGGGTCCGTATCTTCACAGGTACCTTGACTCAACACAATTGAAACGGACGGCCCAGATTTAATTAGCCGGTGTCTATTCGGGATGGCACAGGGCCAGTATTATTTGTGCTTTGAGATTCGTGCCATGTTAAAAGAACGATTCTGAATTGTCCGTTTTAATTGTACTCAGTCAGGTAACCTGAGGGGATGTGAATTCAGTCATTGGACTATACCAGTTTGGCACTGTACCAGACACCAGACTGTCTGCTTAACTGTTAGTTCAAACTCCTAAATTCCGAGAAACCAAGCATATATTCTCTGTTACTTCTAAAATAATCAATCTCGTGTCTCTCCTTCTTGAACATGCTTGTATGTATTTTTTTTATATTTTCTGTGTTGATAATTATTGTGCAGATAGCTCCATCACAATGTAATAACATATGAATTTATCCCAACTCTTTGGACAATCTTTGGACAAAAGATTTAGTTGGACTTCTGTTGCATGAATGCCACGAAAAAGTTAGAAACTCATTAATTATGTTACTACAATTTACCTCTAGAAAAAAGAGGTAAATTATTAGTTGGGCTATCTCATTAATGAATTTAGAAGTAACAGAGAATACCGGGTCAGTTTGAATGAATTTAGAAATAACATATGAATCTATACTTGATTTATATGCATTAAGGTCTGATTTAGAAAACTATTTGTTGCATGAATTTAGAAATAACATATGAATCTATACTCATTAATGAATTTATCCCAACACACCAATGTTCAAACTGAGAATACCGGGTCAGTTTTGTGCTGTGTTGTGTATGAGTACATTTTTATTAATATCCAAAGTTAATTACAAATTAATAAATATACTCAGAATTAGTGGAAGTTTCGAAAAATATCCAAACCGGCCAGAATCTGAACAGAAATCTAAACAGAAAATAATTTCGAAAATGTCCAAATTTCGAAAATAACAATAATAGTACAACATAAAATCTAAACAGAAAATATTAAAAAAAAAATTTGAGAAAACCGGCCAGATTCTAGCCTTTATTAATTTGTAATTAACTTTGGATATTAATAAAAATGTCGGTTAAAGATACACCACATTTTGTACAAATAATTTTCTCAGAAGTCATTAATCAATTCAGATCGCATTATAAGTCAACATTCATCAAAGCTGACATACATGCTCCATACTTTATCATGTGCCGGTAAAAGTAAAATTTTTTAAACTAATTTAAAAAGATACATCAAATATATATTATGAAAAGAGTAAGGCTACCGTGCTTTGCAAAGTAAACAGCCCATTTTACTTCGCATTTGTGGCCATTAGATCTGCTTCAATAGTCGTGCAGATCATCACGATGGAATTTGCAAATTTTCGGAACTGGACATATCCAGTTGGGAGCAAAATCAAACAGAACAGCTCCTTTCCGATCCCTCTCTTCTCCTCTCCTCTCCTCTCCTCTCCCAGCGAAAACCCTAAACCCACGACCCCTCTCCGCGACGCTCTCCTCCGCACCAACCCCTCTCTCCGCGACGCTCTCCTCCGCGATCCCTCTCTTCACAGTCCCGATCCCTCTCCCAGCGGCTCTCTCGGGTAAGTATTCAAAGCCTCCTTTTCTGATCTCATTTTTTTGCTGGTTTTGTCGACTTTGGTGCTTGGCTTGATGGCCGACTTCACTGACTCTTGTTTTGCCGACTTCACTGACCCTTGTTTCTGGTGTACTGGTACTGTACCAGTACAGGTACAGAGACTGGTACTGTACCAGTACCGGTACAGAGACCCTTGTTTCTGGTGTACTTGTTTCTGGTGTACTGGTACTGACCCTTGTGCAGCCTTCCATTATATTGGCAAATTTGCTATTGGTAATAACGTTTTGTGTTTACTGCACAAAGTTGTGTAAAAAAAATCAAGTCAACATGATTGGGGTCTAAGCTGCAAATTTCCTGAGCTACTTATAGAATGTTAGTTTGAGTTAATATGGAATAAGTAGGGACAATGTGGTCACTTTTGCTTCCCTTGAGACAAATGGAACATATAATGCAAAAAAGACAAATGGACCATTATTTGGTGTTTTAATTCTGCCTTCTTAATTTTGTTTGCGTAGGCCAAATGAGTAGTCAAATTAGTCGTTCTCTATCAAGCCCTTCTTGCAAGAGATGCCATAAGCCAACGGTTGTGATGTTGTCATGGACCACGAAGAACTATGGAAGAGAATTTTATAGTTGTCAAAATTGCAATGCGTGGAATGGTTGGTTGTGGTTCTTAATTTTGTTAATTGTGGTTCTTAATTTTGTTTGTGTGTGTAAAGAATTGACGACAAATGTCATTCTGTGATTGTTTGTTTGTGTATGATGAATTGATGATTGAAGTTGCAATTTTAAAACTTTCTATGATGAATTGATGAATTGTTTGTTTGTGTACAAGGGTTTCTTTGTAATCATTCCCTAATCTGTGCTTGAAATTCTTTCTCATATATTAATTTGTATGTATTTGTGGTACTGACTTCATATAAATTCCTTATAAATCTGAAATTAGTGGTACTGACTTCATATGAAATTAGTGGTATTGACTTCATATGAAATTCTTTCTTATATAAGAACAATACAAACAGGGTCTAAATGCCCTCAATACAAACAGGGTCTAAAATTGCTACAAAATTGCTACAGCAAGCACTAAAACATAACAGCTTATAAAAAATACAGCAAGCACTAAAAATTCAGCAAGTGTGAATTACAGCACTTAAATTCGCATCTCCATATATATAAATAGTAGCACTAAAAACAACAAGCACTAAAACAGCAAGCACCAAAATTCAGTAGCACCAAGTGTGAATTACAAGCTTATAAATACTATCAAAGTAAATGAATTACAAGCACAAATTAGGCACAGATTAGGCATTCAAAACAGTTTATAAATAGTCTTCTTCCGATTCGCAATTTTCATCCAACTTTTGAACACCACTCTCAGCATCATCATCCGATTCGCAATTTTCATCCAACTTTTGAACACCACTACTCATTTGGCCTACACAAACAAAATTAAGAAGGCAGAATTAAAACACCAAATAATGGAATTAAAACACCAAAATTAATATAATTTATGCAAATATACATATTGTAATGGAGGTTATACATTACAGAAAGTAAAATTGAGTACCACATGTGAAACCTTGTACTGGTACATCATTAGTCATAATGGAAAGTAATTTGGTAAAAAAAAAAATTTGTCTAAACTATTTCTAAGTGCTAATGGAAAGTCATTAGCCCCCAATCGTGTTTGTACAAACCAGAACACAAACCAGCAAGGCCAGTACCACTAAATCAAGGCAGCACCACTAAATCAAGAAGGGAAGGGAAACAAGGCAGCACCACTAAAAGTGAAATGGGAGAGGAGCAGTAAGTCAGTAACTGGTACAAGCATACTTTTATAGAACCGCTTCATTCGCATGAGAGAGAAGCGGAAACTATTCTCCTTTTTTAATTTAATAAAAGTGAAAAGGGAGAGGAGCAGTAACTGGTACAAGTTCATTCTATTAAAGTTAGATGAATCCTTCATTTTAATGAGATTACTGGATATATCCAACTCTCCAGTGTTAAAGGGATATTTTTTGAGGTTGTGTAGGGCCATGGGGATTAGGAAAGCACCTCTTTTCATATTTCAAACTTAAAATAGTTGGTTTTGGAAATTTTACCTCAGTCCACATTTCCCTGACATTTTCTAAAACCATGTTGCAGTGGCGATCAAATGCTCTAACACGGCCAAGAAGCTTTTTGTTGTTACGACAATTAATCAGCACCTGAATTAAGGATTTAAGATAGTAGATAAGCGAATATGTAGAGATGCTAATGGGTCAGCTCATCTTAATATGTAATTTTCAATCTGATATTGTTTGCAAAGTAATTAATAAAAACAAATATAACTATATAAACAGCCAATACTAGTTATCAGCTAAAACCAGTTCCAGTTTCGCAATATTGATTCAGGTCTACACGTACTGACCCGTACAGGAAGATCTTAGACGAGCCCGGTGGGTAAGAATGAGCATTCATTAACATATTAAACAAATAATATTTGTAAGGGTAATTTTATTACCTGCGTGTTGTTCTTAACACTCATCATGAGCACAGATAGTGGGCCTGTGCTGAATTCCTCTTCTTCCTTTTTTCCAGCCTGACACAACAAAAGAAGTTTGCACCAATTATCTATTGCGATCTATTGCGTGTGTATTCGTGCAACGCAGTTTAGATGAGCAACCAACAATACCATTGTTTACAAAAAGCCATGGGATGTTCTCAGTCCTATTTCCCAGAACATACAAAAATTCTCCCAAAATAGGGGTCTGGGTGGAAGGAGCGTGCTTTGCATCTTTTTTTTTTTTTGGATAAAGGCATAATAAAGCCTTAGTCAATTTCAGCTATGCAAATAAAATCCCATCAAGCCAATAAAAGAAGAAACAAATTTCAGATCCAGCAGGTATATCTCCGAATGACCATATTGGCACAGTATTACAGTATTACCACAAGGAAAAGAAAGGAGTATTATAAGTTATAATTGAATTGAAAATCCTTGTCGAACAACTTACATTAGGATCATTATGTATCACCTGACACCTACATGAACAAAATCTAACACCACAGAAAAGGAAAAGGAAAGGGCTTTGAAACCTTACCCGAGAAGGAGCAAAAATCAGAAAAGGAAAGGGCTTTGAAACCTTACCCGAGAAAGAGGCCGCTGGACAGAGCTACGGTGCTGGAGAGGGAGAGGTTCCCGGTTTCGCGAGAGAGAGAGAGTCGCTGGAGAGGGAGAGGAGAGGCGCTGGAGAAGAGAGGCGGGTTTAGGGTTTTCCCTGGGAGAGGAGAGGAGAGGCGCCGGAGAAGAGAGGGATTGGACTGGGGTCTAATCCGATTTTGCTTCCAACTGGATATGTCCAGTTCCGAAAAATTCAAATGAGATCATCATGATCTGCACGACTATTGAAGCAGATCTAATGGCTACAAATGCGAAGTAAAATGGGCTGTTTACTTTGCAAAGCACGGTAGCCTTACTCTTATGAAAAACAAATTATTTGGAATACATTTAAAACACATTCTAGTCATTAATTCTTATTTTAATCATTTTGAATCATATGTTAGATCTTAAAACCATCGACAAAAAATTCTTGATATATTGGCAAATAGTTGGAAGTTAGTCTATTTATGCAAATCATGAGAACAAATTGTCTAGAATGCATTTAAAACACATTCTCGTCATTTATTCTTATTTTAATCATTTTGGATCATTATGTTAGATCTTACATTAATGGTTGACTGTCAATTACTAAAGAATAATACAAATTCAAGCTTGAATACAATTGAAATCAAAAGACATTTAAAAAAAAAACAAGCTTTTATAAAGAACGAGCTGAAAATACTGAAAAATACCCACAAATTGAAAAAGAACTATAAAAAAACTAAAAAATAACACAAATCCAAACTAAAATCAACAACTTTTTAAAACATGTATTTGACAGAAAATCAATGGAAAAATACAAAGTTGTACAAGAAACCAGCCCAATTCAGATGTACAGTTGCTTTCCGTCCCTATTATGGATCATATGTTAGACCCAACATCTTATTGTAAAACACATGCATTCCATGCACATGTTTACTTGCTTGATTTAAATCCTTTAATTTTTAAGTTATTTTTCTACTAAATCATGTGAGCTTATAACTTAAGAAAAAAAAAGACAAAAAGAAATAAATTAAATTTTCCTTCTGCGTTTTTATTATAGAACAAAAACCCTGCTGGCGTGATACAATTTAAGCAAAATAGAGCTTGTTAATCGAGTGAGGGAGGAAGAACGTTCATATTTGTGTCGTAATTTATTCTTTTGCTTAATTTTAAAAATCACAAACTATAAACAAACAATATATTGAAATTAACATATATCAATCTACAGATAGGAAGTTATTGGAAAATTTCTTTTCTAAGAGCGCTTCATCTATGTCGAACAGAAAATAATATATATATTTTTAATTATCTTCAATCTTTCAATTAAGAGGGGAAATAATAATCAAAGAACTTTTATCGTGACATATGATCAATATCGAGATGTGGGCAAAATATAATAAAAAATTGTAAATCGACCAAACAGTTTTTATTTTGAAGAAACACTTTTTATTTTTCAATCGGAGAGCTGAGAGCTTATTTGTTATACTTCTAGAGCAACTGCACAAAGTAGATTTGTACACGCATTTTATTATTTTGGCAAATCAATATTAATGTCCTAAAATTTTGGTGCAAGTATTATAAAACTAATTTTATTGGCCGTCCAATCAATAATTAGACGGATTATATTTTTTTTTTCAAAAAAACAAGACTTCACAGACGCGAGCAGGAGAAATAAAAATCTCTTAAAATTATATTAACAAGCCGAAAAATTACCTGCAATTAAAATTTGAGAGGTTCTGAAGAGCAATCATTTCAATATTGAGAGTTGAGAGGAAATTTCTTATACTAATATCCAGTTTGCCATTCTCTCTTAATATCATATGGGTACGTAATCAATTGATAACCAATAAGAAAATAATTCAAATCTCAAATATCATTCATTTTTTTGTACGTATATAGGGGCGTCAATGATATCCTTCTAACCGTTTACCCTATCTGTACCGTATCTGATAAGGTGGGTATGGGTACGACTTTTTTTTATTAGCTTATCGGGTATGAGTATGGGTAAGAATTTTTTTTCGTTAGCTAAACGGGTAAGGGTACGGGTAAAGCCTATTTTGTACCCGTTACCCTATAGGGTAATTGTATAAAATAAAATTCCATAATAATGTTTGAGTAATAATTAGTGATGGTGAAATTTATTTGCAAAATATTTCATATAATATAGTTTGAGCAATAATTAGTGATGGACTTTTGTTATTTAGTGTTTTACAATAAAAATATTAAACATATTACTTTTATTTGCACATTTTGTTATTTAGTTAAATAATAAAATTTATTCAAAGAGATTGTGATTTTGAATTCTCTTGCTTTATTAAAGAAAATTAGTTGGAATTGATTGTACATTTTTTTTATTAGTTATGTGATTGTATATATGTGAAATTAATGATTTTTTTATGTTCTATTTGTAAAAATATAATAAAACTAATTATTATATTAGTATTATTCGTTATTCACCCGCTTCATTACACGATAATTTTAACGGGTAAGGGTAGGGCAGGGTAAAGTCAATTCTTAATGGGTATGAGTAGGGTATGGGTAAGGTCAATTCTTAGTTGGTATGGGTATGAAAATGCTTCCACCCTACCCGTATCGTACCTATTGACACCCCTATACGTATAGAACAGAAACCAATCAAATTAAATATAAATATACTTTTCTTTCTCAAAAGGTGAAGGTGCAATATTATGAATATTAAATATTTCATTGCATAGAAATTTATCTAATATTATATTTTTATGTTTGAAATCAGCTCTTATACGAGTTCAAGTTAAATAAATTGAACTTCACTTTAGAGTATATATATCCAAATAGAAACAATAATATCCATATGTTTTAGCTTTTTCCACACTTGTAAATAACAACTTATCTAAACTTAATGTATTTTGTACTATATAATCTAAATATTCAGTCAATATACACTAATAATATAGAGAATAAATATTTTCTAATTAATTGACTTAAACTTTGAGACTTACAATGAACTTGGTTATAGATGTTTTGCATATTTAGTTCCTAATTACGTATGAGATGGGTTGTGGTGCATTGCAATGAATAGGCTCTCTTGTGCATTGAACTTTAAATTGTTGGATTTAGAGTCCAAACAGTCAATCCAAATCATTCAACATGATATCTATATTAAAATGTGCTTGGAGATCAAATTTCACATTTTTGGAAAAAAATTACTATTTTTTAGAATTTTTGAAAATTGTTGTTTTTTATGGTTTAGATTTTTCTTGAAAAATAGTGATTTCGTATTCATTTTAAGAAATAGTAATAAATTTCCAAAACAAATGTAAAATTTAGTTGTTGTCCCTAACGGCACCTAGAGGGGGTGAATATGAGGCCTTTTAAAATTTTAATCCTAGATGGTTGATATTCACTACAATTATATATCTAACATCTAACGTGTGCGTAAGTTGTTTTTGGCGGAAACAAGAAAACTTAAACTAAGCAAGTGTATGTAAAGTAAATAGAAGAGTAAAGAGACACTTGACACGAGATATGTTTACGGAATTCGGCACTAACGCCTACGTCTCTGGGACTTCGTGACCTTCTTGATGGTGTGCCTTTCTTTATCCAATGAGAAAGGAGTATAAGGAGGAACCGGTGAGCCCTTACAAATCGGGAAGTCACATGACCCAAGCACGGAATTGGAATTGGCTCTTAAGCACTAAAGGCTTTAGTGCTTGTATTAAACAATAGATCTCACACAAATCACTCTAATTCTTATACAATATTGAGTATGGTGGAGTATGTTTGAGATTGTTGTAAGTATATTGAAGTTAGATGCACAAGCAACAATGGAGAATTTTAAAGATAGAGAAATAAAATAGATTTGCTAGATCGTTATCTCAAACCTAGATTTTGCTTCTATTTATAGATAGAGAAACAAAATAAGGTAACTGGCATCAACCGTTACAATGGTTAGTCCCAGTTAGTAGGTTTGGCTGCACTGGAAACCCTAACGCTCAATAAGCTTTACAACAGTTGGTACAACGGAACTCTCTAGAATTTTTTAGGATCCGAAATGATTTATTCCATTACAACGTTTGATTAATCGTTGTAATGAAATAAATCGATTCCTCTATAGATTTCAGATATGAATTGTTCCGTTGCAACGTTTTTTTAACCGTTGTAACAGTTTAGATCAATTACCTCAATCTTAAGCATATTTTACCAATTTCACATATTTCTAATTAATACTAATCTTGAGCTAAATCTTCTTAGTCCAATCCTTGGTTCATTACAACACATTCTTGATATATATAGCATTTGTAGATGCATCCTTGATGTTTATTGAAACTTTATATCTTCATGAACCTGCATAATATCTCAAGATAAGAAACTGTAAAATTCAACAAATATATGTTTTGCAAATCTAGTCAAATATATTAAGTGGATTATTGCATAGTCCAACAATCTCCCCCTTTTGACGATTTGCAAAACATATATCTCAAGTGAGTGCGTAAATTGGATATTCTCAAATATTTGAATTTTTAATTTTCCATGTGTTAGCGAATACCAATTGTAACGAACTTGTAATATCTCTCCCCCTTTTTGGAATCGGAGAACGGGAGGAAATATCACAATTAAATCAACAAAATATGAGGGCTCCCCCTAAATTTATGCTCTCCCCCTTAATTTTATAAAAATGTAAATTAAGACATAAATAAATAAAGCATGTTGCAATGAAAGCATACATATATGCACCGCTAAAAAATATAGAAGTTTAATATTGTGCAATATATGTTTAAAGTTGATCATATAGTTAATTAAATTATCATATGATAATTTAAGTTGGTCATTTGATCAAAATTAGATTGTTCTCATGAAATTAGAATTTGGCAAATAGATATGTAATCATACGTATGAGATTAAACTTTCTTATTCGAAAATTATTGACTTGTTCTCATGAAATTAGATGTTGCAATTAGGAAGTCAATCATAATTATGAGACACATGATGTAAATAGTCTTGTGAAAATGATAAAGAGTCATCTTAGGAAAAATAGATAGTATATATAATAAAACCTAAGATACATCATGCATAAAAGAAAAAAAAACATAAAGAAATGTAAAAAAAAAGACAATCTAAACAACCAAACTAAAGTGCATAGCAACCAAATTTAAAGCCTAAGGAACTAATTCTTCTTGGCCTCCAACGGCTCCACTACTAGAATCTGAGTTTATTGCATGGTAAGAACTAGTTTGTTGCATGGTAGTGACAGCCCATGCAAAAGAAATGGCTTTTCTGAATTCGTCAGAGTTGTTGTAAGGCTAAGCCCATGCAACATGTCTGCCATGCAACTGTGTGATGTGCAACCATGCAACTGTTTTCTATCTCCCCTTGCAAAAACTTTATGAAGGTCAGATATTATAATTAATTGGAGTTCCATGCAACAACTCATTTATCTCCCCTTGCAAATACTTTATGAATGTTAGATATTATTAATTAATTGGAGGTCCATGCAACAACTCATCTATCTCTCCTTGCAAATACTTTATGAATGTTAGATATTATAATTAATAGGAGGTCCATGCAACAACTCATCTATCTCCTCTTGCAAATACTTTATGAATGTGAGATATTATAATTAATTGGATGTCCATGCAACAACTCATCTATCTCTCCTTGCAAATACTTTATAAATGTTAGATATTATAATTAATTGGAGGTCCATGCAACAACTCATCTATCTCCCCTTGCAAATATTTTATGAATGTGAGATATTATAACTAATTCTCTTTGGGTAACTAGAACCAAATAAATAGTAGAGAAATTTAGATATATATACCCATCATAATTTCTTTAATTAGATATTTACCCATTCAAAATTGAAAATTAGTTATTTTCTCATCTAAACATAATCTATTTATTAATATACCCATTTGTAAAAATTTCAACAAAAAATATAAAATCAATATTTATTAAATATTTAAAAGACAATTTTACCCTTAGCAATCCTTCAACTTATATTTCCTGCATGATGTTCCTGGACATTTAAAAGCCGTACACAAAATTATTAACAAATCATTGACAGACTCGACATGTGCTTCATACGCATATAGAAATAAATATAAAGTAGTAGTCCTAACTTAAGATAAAACACCAATCAATTTTTTCCTTAATCTAACTTAAGCCCCAACTGCACATTCGTAAAATAGATGCACACTCAAATAAACACCAATCAAGACATAGGCTTAATTACGATTGTGCAGTTTGGGCTTTAAACTCATAGGCTTTCTTGCTACTACACCAATCAAGACATAGGCTTAATTAACCTAACAAGCAAAAAAAAATATTTGAGTGTGCATCTATTTTATGTCATAATATAGAGATAAAATTATAACATAAAATGGACATAACTTTACATGTTACCACATCAGTTTTCGTACATTCACAATCTATTTAGCTAAGTGAGTGCTTGCAATAAATAATTGATGACAAACTTGTTAGAAATTAAATATGCTGACGAATAGTCATTCAGACATTTCACCAAATATCTTGTGTGCACTAAAGAAAGCACCGAAGTACCAAATTTGTTGGTTCATAACAAATGTGGTATGCATTGTTACACTAAGGATGGTAATTTCAGTTGGGAACTTCAACAAACAGATGGTGTTCGCTGGTTAAAATTGGTTGAAGTGATTAGTACCCATTAAATAGCCTAAGCCAATTAATCTAATAAATCTTTCACACTATTTCACATTTGGCAATAAATTTGATATTTTGGAAGTAGGAATGATCTATGAGGGAATGTGGAAGGATAGGAATATGGAAAGGCATCAGAAATTGAATCAATTAGTCAAATTTCGTGAATGAAAAAATTTGGTAATAATATAATTAGAAAAGAAATCAACAGATTTTATGACCTACCACAGACAAACGTTATAACGGTTGTTCAATCGTTGTAACGGAATATGACAAATTTGCACTCGGTGATTAAAAAACATTTAATGCAGTGAAAAAACAGACAACAGTTGATAAGCATTGCAACGGTTACTGTAACGGCTGTCTCTGGAAGAAAATTTAGATTTTACAGAGATGAATTTTGATTTATTCTGTTATAACGGTGTATTAACCGTTACAACAGAATAATTAAATTAGATGTTTCTATAGTGTTTTTCGACGTACGTTCATCATAATTGGTTGCTATGTCCCTAGACACTAATATCTAAATGCAATTTTAATAGAAAAATCAGTCTTGAAGCGATAGCATGCCTAACTTGAATCGAAGATTATTATGTTGTTGAACACTTAATGGTTTAGTAAATATATCGGCAATTTGATTTTTAGTGTCAACATGGATAAGTTCAACATGATCCCTAATAAAATAATGTCGTATTTCTATGTGCTTGGTTTTGGAATGGAGTACCGGATTCTTTGATATTTGGATGGTACTTGTATTGTCACACATAATTGGTACATTTTGAAAATCTAATTCATTTAATGTTTGAATCATCCCTAATAATTGTGTGCAACAATGACCGGTCGCAACATACTCAACTTCCATGGTGGAAAGGGTAACCGATGTTTGCTTACGGCTTGACCAAGAAACAAGTGATCCACAAAAGAATTGACACGAACTACTAGTGCTCTTTCTATCCACTCGATCTCCGGTAAAGTCGGCATCGATGTATCCTATTAAATCTAAGATCGTTTGTTTACCATACCATAATCTCAAATTTAGAGTCCCTTTGACATATTTGAGAATTCTTTTGACGGATTTTAAATGTGACACTTTGGGATTGGCTTGGAATCGAGCACATTGACATATCACATGCATGATATCGGGCATACTAGCCGTTAATAAAGTAAACTACCAATTATATCTCGATATTGAGTGATGTCCACGGAAGTCCCGCTTGGATCCGAATCTATATTAGCGGAGGTGGCCATAGGCGTGGGACTCGTCTTACTCTCCGACTTGCTAAACTTTTTGATCAATTCTTTGGCGTACTTGGTTTGACTTATAAAGGTTCCTTCCTCTAGTTGTTTGATTTGCAATCCCAAGAAAAACTTGAGTTCACCCATCATGCTCATCTCGAATTCACTATGTATTAAACTTGAAAATTTCTCGGCAAGTGTCGCATTAGTTGAACCAAAAATAATATCATCTACATAGATTTGTACGATTAAAATTGTTTTTCCTATCTTCTTGGTGAAAAGAGTAGTGTCATTTTTGTCTCTAGTAAATCCATTTTCAATTAGAAATGCACTAAGTCTACCATACCATGCTCTAGGAGCTTGTTTAAGACCATACAAAGTGAATATGATATATTAGGTTTGTATCTTTTCCACAATTCATAAGGTGTTTTCTTTAATATTGGTCTTATATTTACGCGATTAACTATGTAGCAAGCCGTATTAAAGGCCTCGACCCAAAGGTGATGAGGTAAGGGGTATTCATTTAGCATGGTTCGGGCAAGATCTAGTAATGTTCGGTTTTTTCTCTCGGCTACTTCATTTTGTTGTGGTGTTCGAGGAGCCGAGTATTCTTGGGTATATCCCTTTTGAGAGCAAAATTCATGAAATTGTGCATTTTTAAATTCCCCCCATGATCACTTCGAATTCTACATAACTTTAATCCCCTTTCATTTTCAACACGATTGCAAAATAAAGTTTGTAAAAAGTTTTCATACCATTAAACGAGATGTTTGGTTTATTGGGTTTGCTTGGTTCATTTAGTTTATTTGGTTTATTTGAGTATTGTTTGGGACTTATTTTGGTTTATTTGGTAATGTCGGAGCAACTTGTTTGATCTAAGTTTTCAGATTGGTGCGTTATTTTGCTTTCAAATAGCTTTGTGTTGTCATGAATGTATATTTTACTTGGAGCGAGATTCCCTTATGCTCTTAAAGTAATGTGGAAGTTACATCTTATATAATCGAGAAATGGATTGGGAATTGGTACATCATTATAGAATATCAACATTATATGCTATAAATCTTTACCTTCACTTCTTCTAGGAATTGGTGTGGCAAAATAGTTTTCACTCGTTGCAAGTATCCTTGGATCATAATACAAAAATTTAGACATTCTCTCAAGGAAATCATTCTTTATTAATATATGTTATAGTTTCTTTTTTTGTGGGGTGATATTTGCACACGATTTCAATGGATTATAAAAACAAATTTCTATGTTAAAGCCTCATAGGCACTAGTTTTCAGCATAAAATTTTTATATATTCCTTCTTTGCTTGGAACAGCTTTTGAGCACACTCAAAGAGGCATCTATGTTTGTAAAAAATACATGAATTTATTCTCAATTGAGTATATATATACCCACCATTATAACATGTTGATAATGTTGGAGTAACACGTTTACTCTACGTATCCATATTGGTGTGTTACTTTTTTAAAATAAATTTTTGTTGTTAGAATGCCTATTTCTACTCCCTCTGGAGTTCTCTTCTATTCTTGAAATAATATTGAACTTACATATTATATAATCTACAAATAGACTCAAAATTAGAATATCAACATTAAATGCTATGAATCTTCACCTTCATGTCTTTTAGAAAAATAGTGTGGCAAAATAGTTTCCACTCATTGCAAGTATCCTTCGAACATAATGCAAAAAATTAGACATTCTCTTAAGAGAATCATTCTTTATTAATATATTTTAAATTTTCTTTTTTTGTGGGGTGGTAAATTCACACGATTCCAATTGATTATAAAGACAGATTTTTATGTTAAAACCTCTGAGGAATATGTTGTCGGCATATTCCAATGGCATGAGAGGATTATGTCGTCGGCATATATGGTCATAACGACATACCATCTAAATTAGAATTTGGCAAATAGATATGTAATCATACGTATGAGATTAAAATCTTTCTTATTCGAAAATTATTGACTTGTTCTCATGAAATTAGATGTTGCAATTAGGAAGTCAATCATAATTACGAGACACATGATGTAAATAGTCTTGTGAAAAGGATAAAGAGTCATCTTAGAAAAAATAGATAGTATATATAATAAAACCTAAGATACATCATGCATGAAAGAAAAAAAAAACATAAAGAAATGTAAAAAAAAAGACAATCTAAACAACCAAACTAAAGTGCATAGCAACCAAATTTAAAGCCTAAGGAACTAATTCTTCCTGGCCTCCAACGGCTCGGCTTCAACTTCTCGATGAGATACTTGCAATCCGCACAAATCCAAGAACGGAACCTTGGATCTCAATCATCATTAGATGGTTTGACGAGGACACACTTGGGATGAAACGCCTCGACATATTCATTGCAAAAAAAGAACATCTTCGTTGCAATGGTATCCACCTTGCATGCAAGACATGACGTACTTTATGGGAGAGTCGGCTTCGGACTCGGAGTCGGTGTAGGAGTCCCTAAAGCGAATGGAGTCATGAGAGTAGATGTTTTGGGAGTCTTGAGACCAATTGGATGACATGATGTTTGAGAAGAAGAAATGAAATAGAGAGAGATGAAAGAGAAATTGAGTAGAAAGGTTGAAAAATTTCTGTTATTTTTGAAGTGATTAGTACCCATTAAATAGCCTAAGCCAATTAATCTAATAAATCTTTCACACTCTTTCACATTTGACAATAAATTTGATATTTTGGAAGTAGGAATGATCTATGAGGGAATGTGGAAGGATAGGAATATGAAAAGGCATCAGAAATTGAATCAATTAGTCAAATTTCGGGAATGAAAAATCTGGTAATAATATAATTAGAAAAGAAATCAGCAGATTTTATGACCTGCCACAGACAAACGTTATAACGGTTGTTCAATCGTTGTAACGGAATATGACAAATTTGCACTCGGTGATTAAAAAACATTTAATGCAGTGAAAAAATAGACAACAGTTGATAAGCATTGCAACGGTTACTGTAACGGCTGTCTCTGGAAGAAATTTAGATTTTACAGAGATGAATTTTGATTTATTCTGTTATAATGGTGTATTAACCGTTACAACGGAATAATTAAATTAGGTGTTTCTGTAGTGTTTTTCGACGTGTGTTCATCATAATTGGTTGCTATGTCCCTAGACACTAATATCTAAATGCAATTTTAATAGAAAAATCAGTCTTGAAGCGATAGCATGCCTAACTTGAATCGAAGATTATTATGTTGTTGAACACTTAATGGTTTAGTAAATATATCGGCGATTTGATTTTTAGTGTCAACATGGATAAGTTCAACATGATCCCTAATAAAATGATGTCGTATTTCTATGTGCTTGGTTTTGGAATGGAGTACCGGATTCTTTGATATTTGGATGGTACTCGTATTGTCACACATAATTGGTACATTTCGAAAATCTAATTCATTTAATGTTTGAATCATCCCTAACAATTGTGTGCAACAATGACCGGTCGCAACATACTCAACTTCCGTGGTGGAAAGACTTGATATGCTAAGTATAAAAATTTGTTCTTTGAACCTTTAAATGACTTGATATGCTATGTACAAAGACTTGATATGCTAGATATGAAGGTTTGATATTCCAAGATTAAAGTCGTACTGTTATCAATAAAAGTTTAAAATCAATGAATTTTGACTAGGCATGGTAAAAAGTTCAAAGTCAATGAATTTTTTTAATATTTTACACTAATTAGTTCTATCTTTGACACATAACATTTATCGAAGATTCCAATTCAAATTGAAATCAACTAGCGCCAACTGCCCAGTATTCATAAAGAGTTGATACGTTCAGTCTTTATAAAGACTTGGTATTTTAGATATAAATACTTAATATGTTATGTATAAAAATATGCACGTGTAGATATATAAATAGTTGCATGCGCCAACTAGCGTCAACTGTAGATGCACTAGCACTTTCTAGAAAATGGTCTCGTTCAAAAATCGCTAGTTGAGAGATTTGACAGAAAATTGAGTCTGCAGGCTGTGTAAATTAATCATTGTTTCATTTATCAATGATATTTTACTAAATTCAAGCACTATAAAATACTTACTAGTCAAATATCATCATACAACAATTTAAAAAAAAATATCACACAACAAATAAAAGTAACAACATAAGTAATTATTACTTTCATAGTATGACATGTTGTTGGAAGTTGCATACAAATTTTCAATTATCGTCATTCTCTATGGACATATAGAAAACATTGAAAATAATTCTTAAAATACTGACTAATGCAAAATGAAATGCCCATACAATTTTAATTCAATAATCAGATATGTAACTTGTAGCATGATTTTTTGCTAGTCTTTGTTTGATTAAGCCAGTTGAATTTGATCAAAAAATGTATTTGGCTTGTAATCCAATTCTTTGAGTATGTTTGTTTAAAGAACATAGCGCCTCAATGTCACTGCAACTCAATTTCTTTTTAATGATTTTAACTTTGCAAGGAGAATAATGATTCTAGAAGAGATCAAGAATCTGTAACGAAGGTAATGTTGGATTTGTTAACAAATTAAAAATCAACTAAGAGTCAAATATATTTATTAGAAGATAAAATTGGATTTAAGAAAGAAAAACAATCATGAGCCCTCAATTTAGTTTTTTTAACGCTCAAAATAGCTCTCCCCTTAAGCCTCGAACTATTAATGAAAATATTTGATACCAGAGTTAACAGATCTGAGCAAGTCCAAATCAGAACGCCTCAGCTTACAGCAGCACACACTTTCCGTTCTGAATGTTCCTGTAAGAAAAGAAAGTTAGTCTAGGCCTGCTAAGTGCTAAATGGATATCACAGCTTGTAGACAAACAGACCCAGTAGTTAATAAATAAATATGGGACGAGTTGGGTTTTACAAATGAGCCGAGTCTGATTGATCATTGAGCAGCTCATTTCCTGTCAATTGAGCTGTACCACAATTTATGTAGAAAAAAAATACAATTAACTCTTAATTATGTATTTTTTTTTTGCTGTAAGCTGAGGCGTTCTGATTTGGACTTGCTCAATTATGTGATATCTTAAGTATATCAATTACATATTCCTTTTAACTAAAAAGAGAAAAGAATGACATCTGAGACATCCGATCAACTTAAAAACAAAATAAACAATTTGAATAGATGAGAAATTAGATAAAATGACTTGTCTAAGAAACTTGAAAGCTTAGACTTCTTTATGTATTATAAATTTAATAGACGTCTCGATCACAAGAGAAACATGAAGATCTCATTATGACTTCATAGAAAATTAAAAAAGAAAGGAGCTAGATAAACTCCTAACCTAAAAATCCTAAGAAAATATTATTTGAACTGAATGAAAAATTAAAGAACTTCCCTAGATGATTACTTCTGCAGCTAACCTATAAGTTCTCTAAGCTACAGACATCAACTATGTACATGCATAAAACCACACAAGACAGGCACATAAAAAACAAAGAAATAAAAATTACTTGTCATTTGGTACATAGAAATCAAAAGTCACATCAACAGCGCCAGTCTTCTCCCCAGCATCTTTATATTCAATACCAACAATCTGACCTTTGTAGTTCTCATCTGACTCTTGGTATGCTGGCTTAACCCTCCGTACCGGTATTGTGACTGAATAAAGCGTACCAATGTCAGAGTCAGTACTCACATTCAATTCCACCTTATCCTTAGACTCGATATCCACAAACTCAGATAGGGTTTTGACAACATTTTCTAGAATCTTCTTTTTTGCCAGATCAGAGACGGAACACCGGTCAGAGAACAATACCATTTTTAGCCTCTGCCTCGCAATTTTTGCATTCGAGTCCCCCCGGACAAGGATAGTTTTGGGGAATAATATTTTCCAAGCAAGGAGAATTCGGTTGAAGAAATTCATGTTCGCTATTTCAGGGGTTATGAATGAAGAGAGGCTCTTACTGGACAGTGCTTGGGTTCGGATTGGCAGCGTTCCAGGCTCTTTGTTTGTTGTTTTGGTCATGGCAGCAAAATAGTTAGCTGGTCTGGAAATAAAACTGCCATATTGCACCACCTACACAAAACAAGAAATAATAAGTAAAATATTAACATAAAAGTTGAAATACAATATACCAGCCAAATGTCATTAATTGCTTCCTTTTCTTCGATATTTGGAGTTCAAATGCTTAAATGTGGCTAAACTTAGGTTTAACCTAAGCTCCAACAACAACAAAAAAAGGTCTGATTATTATGGTAACCTGCCAGATGGTGCTATACTGGTTAGTCATTAAAGGTCTGATTAGCTGCTTCTTTTTATTTAGTAAAACCAAAATCTAATTTGCCAACTCTATAATGGGAAATCAGAAACTTTTTAATCTGAGTACATCACATACAAAATCTGTGAACCTAGAAAAAATTTGATTCGCTCACAATGTTTACTATCCTCGTGCATTATGTTAGTCATTAATGGGAAGGAGAAGTAAACAGATCGCATTCAATGTATGCAACATAAGAGTCTACTGAGTTTTTTCACATTTTCAGCAAAACATGAATAGTCCACTTTGGTCAGTCATATGAATTCTAATGGCAGCATATTGGTAGTTGTACCCATAATATTAAAAAACCATTATCTCTCCAAATTTTTTATCGTTTGCCCCTCCTATAAATGAGTATTACAATTAAAGGACACATACCAGATTATATATTTCTTCCTACAAGTCAAACTTACTAATTTTCAATAAAGAGCGAACGTTTTTTTACATTTTATGTACTATTTTTCAAAACTTTATTTCTTTTCTTTGGCTATTTATATGCAATGTTCTTCTTTTTTTCTTTTGTTTCACGTGTTTGTATGTGCAAAGTGCCAAAAATAAATTATATACTAAAAGACATTAGATGAAAATTTTAAATTTTCACTTATGTTAGTATTTTTTTATATAGATGTTTATTGTAAAGATGTTAATAATTGTTAATAATTAAAATATAAACATATTTAATACTCGGCTAATATACGTAGGAACTTGGACTTCACTGCAAAATGTTGCATTTGGCAAGTCAAAAATAAATGCTAGGAGTAATATACAGCATGCAGGATCCACAATTGTTTCAGGAAATAGGCACAATGAAACAAGCAAGACCAAGCTTGAAATTAAGAAGAAAAATATACAAAAAGTAAGACCAGGCTCCCTCTGCCCCACATAGGACCCGTAACTGTAGAACCATAGTATGTTAAACCTAGGGAGAACAAGAAAGCTAAAAAGAGAGGGATAAAACCTGGTTTAATAGACAACTAAAATGGATTGTGATTTTTATCTGCAAACCAGGGTGCTCACATCTCCCTGTTGGAGTTCAATTTCTTGCAAGATTCGAAGTCAAATATATGAATATTCTGAATACAAACTCCCTAATTTACTAATTTCATCAATTCACAGTTTTGTTCTCGGACTTCTAATTTGAAATTACTAAATTAAAAGAAAAGTGGTAGTATGTGACAATATCAGTTGCTGCATAATTTGCAGAGTAGTCACATGAAAGAGAATCTGGAATACTGAAGTAATACAACAAGTAAATAATAAAGAACAAAGTTCCATTGTGAAAGTAGTAAAGCAGGTCTTCCCAAAGGGGAAATCAAAGCCAGCAGTTAACTAATTTTTTTTTTTTTTTGCTTAAATTAAACCACTCAAGCATTATTTCATCCACGAACTAAACCTACATTTCCGAATCCAAAACCCTAAAACCTAAACCTAATACCAGGACTTGTAAAACCTGTCTAGAATACGGATACCGACATTCATTGTTCTAACTGAACCAACAACCTATTACAGATAAAATTTAAGAAAAAACAAATACCTGACGGGGGAATGCCAAGGCGTTGCTTGAATTGTAGCGCTTGGAAAGCAATCCCCTCTTCTCTACAGCCACCTTCTGTCCAGTCGAAAAAAACCTAGATCTCGAGTGGATCCGAGCTTGGTGACCGTTGCCATGGCTGGAGAGCTCGCCAACTGGATTACAGGGAAGAAGAGACATGGAAGCTCAGGCTTATGAGAGAGAGAGAGAGAGGAGACTGGCGCAGTTGAACCCTCGAGTTAGAGCTAGCCTTTCAGTTGGAAGAAATTCTGTAGGCCTACGGGCCATGTAAGAACAAAAAAAAAAAAAAGTTAGAGCTAGCCTTACAAATGGGTCGTCGATTGGTTGAATCTAGGCCCAATTGGAGGATTCGGCTGCCTCTCCAATTGTACGGAGCAATTGTAGATTATAATCGGACGGTGCAGCTGAAAAGTAAAAATAAAAAATAAAAAAAGTTAAACACCGACTCCTCCGTACAATTGGAGCATGTTCAATTGCCACGGAATTAAGAGAACGGAGTAGGTCCGATGCCCTACTTTTAGGTTCAACGAGCATAAAGACCATCTGATTTAATTTAAAATTTGTGCGTACGAAAATTGAAACAGACACGTACGAAGTTTAAAGCGTTCCGCACGACTCTTAAAGCAAATCGACAGTGATTAAACTCATCGAACCAAAGTAGGTCCGATGGGCATCATCGAACCAAAGTAGGTCTGATGCCCATCGGACCTACTCTCAAGTTCGGAATTAAACGGGATGAGATTCGACGTAAATGGAAACCCATGAATTTGAGTATGTACGAGAATGTGTTGAAATAAATGTAGATTGTATCATGAGATTGGTTGTAAGAAATTATATTTTTATTTTTAAAATACTTAATATTATATAATTAGCCTTATTAATAAAATAATGATTATAATTATATAACGTTGATTAAAAATACATAACAATACTTATTAATTATTATTTCATAAAATAAATTTTTTTTTTTATAATTAAATAAATTGTGTATTTAATGACATGGATGAAAATAAGTTCTAAAAACTAAATATTTGTAAAATGTAGAAATACTTATTAGCAATACTAATTTTCTGAATAATAGCTAATAAAATAACATACAATAAAATTTAGAAAAAATATATAAAAATAGAAAATTATTATGATTTTTTTATAATGATATTAATATAATGACAAAAATCATTATGATTTTCGATAACGGAAAATATTCTATTATAATTAGAAAATTAAATTAAGTAAGAAGATATAAAGGTAATAATTTGTAAACATACTGATAATTTGTTTCTTAATCATAAACAATTCGATAATGTAAAAAATTTGTTAATACATATGTAATGCAAAAATACTTCATCATCTTATATTATAAATAATTACTAAAATACTGATATCTATATCTGGAGGGTTCAAATGCACCAATATTTCTTGCTCCAAATACGGTCCAAATTCTAAACCGCATATCTCATTTCAGATGAGCGGTTCAGAATTTTCTCCGCCTCCGACTTTTTGTTTCCAGAAACGAGCGCTCAATCCTCTCCAGTGACCCCTCCCTCTCTCCCTTTCGCTCTCTCGCCACGACCCCACCTTCTCGACCACGACGTCGAGCTTCTCCTTCCGTTCCTCAAGCTCTTTCTCT